>CABHPP010141257.1:0-55630 GCA_902168425.1 Peromyscus attwateri | reverse complement strand
ATTGCCTATAAAATATGCAGTACATTGCTCTAAGACCTTATGGCTTTCAAAGTTTCCATGGAACAATCAGCTGTTATTCTGATGTGTGTACCTTTATATTTGATCAGTTATTTTTTTCTCTTATAGCTTTCAATACCCTCTCTTTGCTCTGCGTATTTAGTGTTCTAACTATAATATGTCATGGGAAATTTTTCTTTCTGATCCTTTCTACTAGTAATATCTGTGCTTCTTGTATCTGTATGGGTTTGTCTTTCCTGATTTGGAGGAAGTTTTCTTCTATGATCTTGTTGAAATTCTAGTCTGTGCATTGACATAGGAGTCTTCTCCTTCATCAATGCTTATAGATAGAAGATTTGGTCATTCATGGTGCCCAACACTTCCTACAATTTCATCTAGTTTTTTGTTTGTTTGTTTTAGGTTTTTTAAATATTGTTTTGCTTATGTGATCTAATTCCTCTACTTAACTTTGAGTATTGATATTCTATCTTCTACTTGATTCATTCTATTTGTAAGACTTTCCTGTGAACTTTCTAATTGGGTATTGAGATTTCAATTTCATCTTCATTTCAGCTTGAGTTCTCTTCAATATTTCTATCTTTTTGTTGAATTCAGTTTTCAAATACTGAATTATCTTTGTTGTTTCATTCAGCCTTGTGTTTGTGTTTTCTTGTACAACACTCAGGCAATTATTCTCTTTGAGTTCATTCTATTTAACTTCATTCATCTAGTTGTTTCTGACTTCTTTAACTCCTTAATTCTTTGAAGTTTACAATTGTTCGACTAAGTTCTTGGTCCTAAGGTTCATCTGGGTTAATTCTTACCAGAGAACATTTCTATGGGACTGTTAAATTGGTAGGGGAAAATATAATATTGACCTTTCATCTTGTTATTGCAATGACACATATGGGCTTCTTTTGTTGCTTCTGTTTCTGATATGGACACATCACATTGGGCTTACATACATGATGTGCCACCCTGCCTCAACCTGGGGTTAGGAAGAGTGTAGGTGGACCTCAGCAGCCTCAGCTGGGGCCAGGTCTGAGGATTGTGGACAGTCAAGGCAGGGTTAGACAGTCTCAACAGGCTAAACCTAAGAGCACAATGTGTAGGTTCAGGTGAGCCTGAAGGATGGCTGTGGTATAAGTAGCCATGGTTTGATGAGAGTTGTCAGGGAAAACACAGAGCACATGTAGCATATCTGTTTCTGTGTGCCACATGACTGGGCTAGAGGGTTCTTGGTAGAGAAGGGTCTATGAATCTAGTTAGTCCCAAAGGAAAGGAAATGAACCAAGAAGAGTTCATGATCTACGGGAAGCAATTGCAGGCCTATCAGGATTAGGGGTGGGCGGTACTCCAGAGAATGCAGGTAGAATATTTGTGTCTCCACACCAGCAAGATAAGTTAAGATGTTCCTCGTGATCAGGTGGGTTCCATGGGGAGACGAGGATCTAGAAGGAGATCAAGATCCTAGGCAAGCAGCTGTGGAGTGAATAGTGTAAAGGGGTGCTGTGTCTAGGAGTGCAGGTCTAGAATAACTCTTCTTTATTCATTTGAAAAGTTCATATCTTTATATACTGTAGCCTTATCATATTCACTTCCAAATCCTGTCTACTCACTCTCCCAGGTCACCCTCCCAACCATTGGCTCCCATTTTCATGTCCTCTCTGTTTTTTCATTTTGTGGTTCTCATTGTTGATTTGTTTTATAAAATCTCTCAATCCAATTAGTGGTGTCTGGTAGAAAAATGACAGACCTTCTTGGGTTGGTATTATGCAAGTCAGGCACAAACAGCTATAGCTGTAGTCAGTACAGCAGCCATGTAATGTTCAGAAAAACACATCTCACAGCACTCCATGTCCTCCAGCTCTTTATTCTTTCTTTTACCTCTTTTGCAATGTTCCCAGAGTCTTGGGGACTCCACTTAGATATCCCACTTAGAGCTAAGCACTCAACAGTCACTTAATCAGCATTTTTGCTATGAGTTTCTACATTAATTGCTGTCCACTACACAGAGAAGCCTCTCTGGCCACAGTTGAGTATAGGACAAAATCCCACAGAGCATTGCTGCTGGCTTGAATTCTAGAATGTCATCACATGGCCATTGAACTGCCTTTTGTGACTGTTACCTTTTTAATGGCTACCCTCTGTGTGAAGTGTTTGAATCTTTTTTTAAAATTTTGTAATTAATTTAATTTTACATATCAGCCACAGATACCCCTGTCCTCCCTCCTCCTCCCAGCCTGCCTTCACCCTAATCCACCCCCCATTCCCACCTCCTCCAGGGCAAGGTCTCCCCTGGGGATTCAGCTCAGCCTGGTAGACTCAGCCAAGGCAGGTCCAGTCCCCTCCTCCCTTCACCCAGGCTGAGCAAAGTGTCCCAGCATAGGCCCCAGGTTCCAAAAAGCCAACTCATGCACTAAGGACAGGTTCCTGTCCCACTGCCTGGGGGCCTCCCAAACAGTTCAAGTTAATCGACTGTCTCACTTATCCAGAAGGCCTGATCCAGTTCCATCAGGGCTCCTCAGCTATTGGTTCATAGTTCATGTGTTTCCACTAGTTTGGCTATTTGTCCCTGTGCTTTTTCTAATCATGGTCTCAACATCTCTTACTCATACAATCCCTCCTCTCTCTTGCCGATTGGACTCCCAGAGCTCCACCTGGGGCCTGACCGTGGATCTCTGCATCCACTTCCATCAGTCATTGGATGAGAGTTCTATCATGACAGTTAGGGTGTTCAGCCATCCAGATCACCAGAGTAGGTCAGTTCGGGCTTTCTCTCGACCATTGCCAGTAGTCTATTGTGGAGGTATCTCTGTGGATTTCTGGGGACTTCTCTAGCACTTTGCTTCTTCCTATTCCCATGGGGTCTTCATTTATCATGGCATCTCTTTCCTTGTTCTCCCTCTCTGTTCTTGATCCAGCTGGGATCTCCCGCTCCCCTAAGCTCTCTTTCCCCCTACCCTTGCCCTTTATTACCCCCCACTCATGTCCAGTTTGCTCATGTAGATCTCATCCATTTCTCTGTCATTGGGCGATCCCTGTGTCTTTCTTAGAGTCCTCTTTAGTAGGTAGCCTCCCTGGAGTTGTGAGTAGCAGTCTAGTCATCCTTTGCTTTACAACTAGTATCCACCTATGAGTGAGTACATACCATGTTTGTCTTTCTGAGTCTGGGTTACCTCACTCAGGATGATTTTTTCTAGATCCATCCATTTGCCTGCAAAATTCATGATGTCATTGTTTTTCTCTGCTGAGTAGTACTCCATTGTGTATATGTACCACATTTTCTTTATCCATTCTTCAGTTGAAGGGCATCTAGGTTGTTTCCAGGTTCTGGCTATTACAAACAATGCTGCTATGAACATAGTTGACTTCACTAACCCCACATCTGACAGAGGACTGATATCCAGAATATATAGAGAACTCAAAAAATTAGACATCAAAATGCCCAACAGTCCAATTAAGAAATGGGCTATAGAGCTAAACAGAGAATTTTCAACAGAGGAAACTCAAATAACTGAAAGACATTTAAGGAATTGCTCAACATCCCTAATCATCAGGGAAATGCAAATCAAAATGACTCTGAGATACCACCTTACACCAATTAGAATGGCTAAGATCAAAACACTGAAGACAACTTATACTGGAGAGGATGTCGAGCAAGGGGAACTCTCCTCCACTGTTGGTGGGAATGCAAGCTTGTACAGCCACTTTGGAAATCAATATGGTGCTTCTTAGAAAACTGGGAATCAATCTCCCCCAAGACCCAGCTATACCACTCTTGGGCATATACCCAAGGAATGCTCAATCATACCATGAAGTGTTTGAATCTTATCTGAATTCTTCCTGAAGTGTTCAAAGCTTCTGAAAAACTTGGGTGTGAGGGACCTTAGGAAACCAAGAATCCATGTAACTGAGAATTTCTTTGGATTTATTTCCTTAAGGGAACTTCAGGAAGGTTTGGGTATGCAGAAATTGACTTGTTAGGTGTAAATTGTATAACCATTAAAAAATAGTCTTTTGCAAAGCAATGGTAATCAGTTCACCAGAAACTGGCTTTCCTGTTGCTTCTAAGCCAAAATTCACCCTGGAGTGACCCTGTTTCTTCCACAGACCTGCACAAAAGGGAACACTGACAGTTGAGAGAAGCAGTAATCTATGGGTATAAGCATGACTATTCAGAAGGCAGATTAACATTATGCCCATCTAGCAAAAAGAACAATAGTCTTTCCCTAGGGGCTATAACCTCCTGAGCCATGAGCTTTAGACCAGGTTTACAGATGTGAATTCCCTGCTGTGGAATTCAAATCTAATTAGAAATTCCTCAAATTTAATCATGAGGCAGATGACTACTCTACAACCTTCATGTCATTATTGCATCTGTGAGTCTGTCTCACCTAGCATGTCAGTATTGTAGCATCCAGGGTCACCAAAAAACTCCCCCAGTGTCCTAATAGCACCTCCTAGTACTATGACAGTTACTCAGCATGGAAGAAGTTTCATGTCTGTTCCAACTTGGAGTCTTTAATTCCTGTAACAAAAGTATGTTGTGTCTTAGCAATAAGGTCTTAACTCTAGTTCTGGGAGACCACCAAGAGTAACAGCAACAGGCTTTGCTGCTTTGGGAGTCTCTGCATCCTCCCTGACCAGTAACTCTTAGGGAAGTACCCCATACTTGGCATTGGGATTTGCCTTTAATAACTCATGTCTTCTGAGGAAAGCACAGTGCACCTATTGCTCACTTTCCTACATTTATCTAAGTTATGTTTTTGATTAGCTTACAAAGTGTTGTGGTTCTCTAGGCTCTTTCAGACATTGTTAGTTTTGGTTTACCCATCCCACCCACTCCTCTCCCCTGTCACACTATCCCTTATCCTCACTTAAACCTTGAACCACTTAAACCTCACAAACATTTTCAATCACAATGGTTCTACTCTGTCTCCACCCCTCAAGGCCTTTTACCCTACCCCTCTATTGGACTCATTATAGCTTCCTGATCTCTAGAGACATTCCAAATAAGTCTCACATGGTCTCACCTCTAAATGAAAAGCTACAGGCAATTAATGGACACTGAGAAAGAGAGACTCAGTCTTCTCCAGAGATGAATTCCTCATAGGTTATCCAATCCCAAGTGATCAGCATTAAATACACAACAGCAACGTGGAATAGACTCAGCAAAATGTGTGTGTACATGTATGTATGTATGTATGTATGTATGGATGGATGGATTATGGATAGATGTAACAATCATTAAAGAAGAAAAGGAGAATTTGAGAGGAAAGAAGGGGACACAGGAGGAATTGGAGGGGAGACTAAGAAGGGTGGAAATGATATAAATATGGTATGGATGTAGGTAATTCTCAAAATATAACTTAAAAGAAACTTTAAAAATGACAAATTAAACATACAAATCTAAATATAAGGATCATACACATAATACATGATTATATGTTATATGATGCACAAATAACAGGAAAAAAAAATGTGGCATGGTTCCCTCACTAAGTAGAATATTTTCCATTCAATCAATTTTATGTGGATTTTTTTATTGGCCTTTTCTTCTTCCTACATGTATATGTGTGTTTTGAATACATGTGTGTGTTCATCTTTGCATGTGTTTGGGTATACATATGTGGGGGGGGGTGTAATTTGTGCTTGTGAGCACCTAAATTGATATCTGGAATCTTCCTTGGTTGCTGTCCCGTATTCATTGAGACAGAGCCTCTCATCCATGCCTAGAGCTTGTCCATGGAGCAAGTCTAGCCGGACACCTTGCTCTGTGGATCCCTTGACTCAACTTCCTGAGCCTGGAATGACAGGGGCCACAATGATAATACATCATGTACAGGGGATCTTGGGAAACAAATTCTAGTCCCCATGCTTTCCTGTCAAACTCATTAACTTGCTGCCCCAGATGCTTTTAAAGTATGACAAAACTAAAGAGGACTTAGATGTGTGCATGGTAACAGATACATCCCAGATGAGAGGTGTTGGAGAGCACAGCCGAGGAAGAGCTGAGCCCTTTCTTTGCACCTTGGGAAGACATGGCCTGAGTAAGGCAAACTTTGCCCATAGACATGAGTGATCAGCATGCTACACTCAGGAGATGTTAGATGTTGTCCTACAGAAGACAGTGTGAGCAGATCTGTAGATCCAGATTTCAAGGGAAGTTGGCCCCTGAAGCCAGGCTGTCAAGGGCTAATTGTGTAATAATATGCTCTCACCAAATTTTCTCCAGTACTTTGGCCAAGGCAGGACAGGTAGCTAGCTGCCTTATACTTTGGGAAACTGGAAGGTGCTGAGGATTGAATTCTGGTCCATGGGGCATCCTCCTATCTGTCCTGTCTTGAGTTCCTTCCAAAGAAGATGCTGAGATGAGATTTGTGGTCAGGTCCACCTGGAGAGAGGACTCTTCAGATGCACTGGCTGGAGGAAGGGGGAGTAGGGCAGGAGGGAGGAAGCCAGCGAGGTGTGCTGTGTGAACGGTGGGGCAGGTGACATCAAGAGCAAGTGTGTTTGTTGTTGCCCATTGCCAGGACAAGAAACAGAGGCTGGGTAACTTTTGTTATTCCTGTTTGTTTGTTTGTTTGATTGATTGATTGATTGATTGATTGACTGATTGACTGATTGCAGCCCAGGATGTTTCCAAACTCATCATATGGAAAAGCTGGCCCTGAACTCCTGATTGTCTTGCCTGTTTTCTGAGTGATGAATTACAGGACTATACAACCATGCTTAGTGGCCTTTTTGTTTGTGTGTTTAGTTGGTTGGTTTTTTATTTGTTTTTTTAGAACTTGTATATTTAATTACACTTCTGGAGTTTGAAGTCCAAAAATAGAGACTACAACTACTCTGCTTAAGAAAAAAAGTATACAGGCAAGAGGTTGCCTGCAGGAGAGAAAGGGAAGCCCTTCCCACAACAGCTTGCCCAAGTATTGGTCAGCTAATAAGGAGCCTGCCCCCATGACTCTAAACCCTTAGTGCCTTATTAGACCCTTGTCCCCTTAGTGCCATACTGTCAACTGAATTTCAGTGTGAACTAAAGACATCAAACAGTAGTCACAAACAAGGCTTGTTGTTACCAATGATATCTGGAAGGCAGTACAAAATATGCCTGGGGTTGCCAGGCCTGGGGGAGAGGGGTCCAAGTCTATGTCGTGAAACATGAACTATAAGCATCCCAAAATGATCCCTTCAGACCCACAATCTCAGAACTTATAGAATGATGTTGTCAGGACTGCAATGGTGGAGGCCAATGTGATCTCTCAGGAGCAGACACTGGCTCCAATGTCTATAATCTCCCCAGTACGCCATGGCCTCTTGCAGTAGAGATCACAGCCCCCAGTTACAGATGGGAAAGCTGGAGCACAGTGGAGCTATGGGATCATCCCATAGATTGAATGAGGACAGAGTTGTGTCTGTGAACTCACCCTTTATTCTCAACCACTAGAGCAGATATGGCACAGAGTAAAACATTAATAAATATCTAAAGTGTGAATGAACATTCTACAGCATTATTATTAATTAGAAAGTGAAGACTTGAACTAGATCCTTCTAGTCTAAATCTCACGTTCTTTGCACTACACTGTTCAGAATATCCCAGTGCCCACAGCCAGTATGTTGTACAGCTTAGACAGATGTCTAAATCCATCCAGTTG
Source organism: Peromyscus attwateri (assembly GCA_902168425.1). Lineage (NCBI taxonomy): Eukaryota > Metazoa > Chordata > Mammalia > Rodentia > Cricetidae > Peromyscus > Peromyscus attwateri. The sequence continues at coordinate 47,975 of CABHPP010141257.1, read as the reverse complement.
TTGAAGGGCGGAAGGAAGGGAGGATGGACAGAAAGAATGAAAGGAGAAACAGCTCTACTGTGGATACTTGTGCTCCATCTTTCACCCCCTTGTTTATGATTCATTTCAGAAATACATCAGAATGAAGAGAGAGAGAATCTTTACCACACTGAGTCCTGGAAAACCAAGGATTTGCTTCAAAATTTCACACAGCTATTACTTCTACAAAAATCTTGCCCAAGAGGCTGGGACACCTTGGTCTGGAAAAGATGGCGTAAAAGTAAAGCAGAGGAGAGGGGACATCTGATTGAGATCCAAGAATTATTTTATCCAAACCCGGATACCCAGGAAGAGCCTCAATTAGTCGTGTTAGAGGGGGCTGCTGGGATTGGGAAGTCAATGCTAGCCAGACAGGTGAGGAGAACATGGGAGGAAGGCCAGCTCTACAGGAATCGCTTCCAGCATGTCTTCTACTTCAGCTGCAGAGAGCTGGCCCAGTGCAAGCAGCTGAGTCTGGTTGAGCTCATAGCAAAAGACCAGACTGTGCCTGCAGCTCCCATCAAGAATATCCTGTCTCAGCCCGAGAAGCTGCTCTTCATCCTGGATGGCATAGATGAGCCAGCATGGGTCTTGGGAGAGAAAAATCCCAAGTTCTGTGTGCACTGGAGCCAACCACAGCCTGTGCACACACTGCTGGGCAGTTTGCTGGGGAAATCCATCCTACCTGGGGCTTTCTTGTTGCTCACAGTTCGGACCACAGACCTACAGAAGTTCATTCCTTCTTTGGGGCAGCCACGTTGGGTGGAAGTCCTGGGCTTCTCTGAGTCTGGGCAGAAGAAATATATCTACAAATATTTCACAGAGAAAAGAGAAGCAATTAAAGCTTTTAGATTTGTTAAATCAAACCCAGTGCTCTCAACACTGTGTCTGGTGCCCTGGGTATCCTGGCTGGTCTGCACTTGCCTGAAGCAGCAGATGGAACAGGGAGAAGACCTCTCACTGACCTCACAGACCACCACAGCCCTCTGCCTGAAATACCTTTCCCAGACAATACCAGCCCAGCACCTGGGGACCCATCTCAGAAGGCTCTGCTCACTGGCTGCTAAGGGAATCTGTACAAGAAGGACCCTGTTCAGTGAATTAGATCTCCAGCAGCAAGGGTTATCTGAGGATGTCATTGCCTCTTTCCTGAAGATGGGTGTCCTTCAAAAGCAACCCAGCTCTCTGAGTTACAGCTTTGCCCACTTGTGTCTCCAGGAGTTCTTTGCAGCAATGTCCTGCATCTTGGTGGATAGTGAGGATATTTATGGTGATATGGAAAACTACAGAATTGTGGAAACACTGATAGAAGTGTATGGAAGACATGACCTGTTTGATGCACCCATTTTGCGCTTCCTATTTGGTCTTTTAAGTAAAAAGGGAATGGGAGAAATGCAGAAGATCTCTGCCTGCAGGTTTCCTTGGAGGACATGGTTGTACCTGCAATGGCACATCCTAGAGGAAGCCCTATACCATCAACCATATTCTCTGGGTTTGCTCCATTGTCTGTATGAGATTCAGGATAAGGAGCTCCTGACATTTGTGATGGAAAATTATCAAGAAACAAGGATGCATGCCCCAGTGGATATGCTACATCCAAGGTTCCTGACAAACATGAAGCATCTGCTGGTCCGGACAGACATGGAGCTCATGGTGGTCACTTTCTGCATTAAGTTCTGCTGCCATGTGGAGAGGCTTCAGCTGAATCATGGTGGACAGCAGGAGAAAGTGCTGATGGCCCCGAGAATGGTTCTGTGAGTATCCAGACACAGTCCTCTCTCCAGCTTCCCTGTAGATCCCATGAGCACACATGTTCTGAACACCAGCAGCACTCTTAGCTGGTTCCAGGGGAGCAGGATACAGGTCATCAGTAACATCTAATTGCTAAATCTGATTATCTTTCTCTACCTCCCTGTGTGTGCCTGACTATGTGATGAGCTATGAGCTTTTATCTCTCCCTATGCCTCAGCAAGGACCACCTACCTTCTCTGATTCAAATCTTCTTCACCCTTCACAAGGTTCAAATGGCCCACAGTGACTGATCCTCTCTCTTACCATGCTTTCTCTCTGAGAGACAGCTCATTCAGTTCCTACAGAAACCATCTTCTATCCCCATAAAGATGACCTTGGCACTGAGGTCTTTCTATCATCACCTCAGAAGGTATATATATGTGTGAGAGTCCCTATATTTTTCCTGTCCAGATTACTTCCCTATATGTGTCAATGAAGGCTGCATGGGCCTGGCACTCAGCCTGAAGGCTTCCTAACTTCCTGCCAATCCAGCAGCAATGTAGACCTCCCTTTCCAGAGTCTCCTACCGCTGTGCAGAAGTGATGACTCAGCATCAATGTGTGTTTCTCTCCTCTATAGATGATTCATTAAGTACTGATTTTATGTCACACCCTACCAATCAATCGCAAGAGGAGACATAGAGTTGCTGCCCTGAGGATTTCAAAACTGGGAGAGAAGACAGCCAACTACTCTAATTACACAGGGCATGACTGTTGCAATAATAAGGAACATGCTAGTTATCTTAAGTTGAGGACTTTAACAACACAGCAAGAACCCATGTGAAAAACTCAAAAGTAGTGGAGCAAAGGTTGGAGAACAGGAAGAAGATGAAGAGATGAGGGGAAACGGGTCAAAAAGAACAAATGTGATCAAACTTTCTTACATGTAGGAAGTTGTCTCAATGACTCTCACTTTATATGATTAGAATGGACCAATAAAAACATGCTTGCTGTAGAAGAGTGAGGATCTACCATTTATCAAAACAATAAAAATGAGTATCTGTGGTGATATATTGTGTACCCTAATAAAATTGCCTGAAGACCAGAGAACAGAATAAGCCACTAGATTAAACATAGAGGCCAGGCAGTGGTGGCACACACTTTTAATCCTAGCACTTGGGAGGCAGAAATCCATCTGGATCTCTGTGAGTTCAAAGCCACCCTGAACTACATGAGATTGATTCAGTCTAGGAGGGAAACAGAGTCAGGCAGTGGTGGCACACGCCTTTAATACCATTACTTGGGAAGCACACACACACCTTTAGTAGCTGGGCAGAGAAAGGTATATAAGGTGTGAGGAAGCAGAAACTAAAAGCTTTTCAGACTGAGGAGTCCTGGAGGTAAGACGTGGCAGTGGCTTGTTCCTTTATCTCTCTGATCTTTCAGCATTTGCCCCAATATCTGGCTATGGGTTTTCTATTATAAGACCTTTAGAAATTCGAGCAACAAGTATCCTCAAGAATTCAATTAAGGACAGCATTAAGAACCGGGATAGCTGAGCTTGGTCATGTACATCTGTCATCCCAAATTCAGAAGACTGAGGAAAGGTCAGAAGTCCCAGTCCAGCCTGGGATACATAGTGTGAGGCTGTCGCAAAATATTACAGGCTGAGGATGTAAGTCATTGATAGAGAGATTGCCTAGTGTGTTGGCTAATATTCTGTTGCTGTGATAGAACACCATGGCCAAGACAACTTATAGAAGACTTCATCTGGGCTTATGGTCCAGAGGCATCAGGGTCCACCATGGCAGAGGAAAAGGATGGTAACTGGAGCAGCATCTGAGAGCTCATACAAGCAGGAAGCAGATGGAATGTCCTGGGAATGGCTCAAGGCTTTGAAATATTAAATCTTGCCCCACTGACATATTTTCTCCCACAAAGCAACACCTCCCAAGCCTCCTCAAAGAGTACCACCAATTAAGAGCCAAGCATTTAAATGCCCATGATTGGGTAGCATCTCATTCAAAACACCACACCTAATAGCCCAAGTCCCTAGATTTGGTCCACAGCATGAAAGAAAAAATGTGACATGCCCTTTAATATTTTCTCTATATACTTTTATATGGGAACATTAAGCCACACTATCTCTGTTGTCTTATATTCACATTTATTCTCTTACTGATTCAAGGATGTCTTCTCTGGTTGCTAATGGTCTAGTATAATATCATTCTGAATAGCCTTATGATATTGCCTAGGGAGAATACCTTGGTGAATTGGATAATTTTCCTGTTCTTGGCCAGTATAAGTTGTTTCTAAATGTCTATGGTTATGGAAAAGTGAGCCTTGAAGGGCCTTGATACAGATGTTGCAGGTAGAAGTGGTCTGCTGTGGGGCTTCAGAAGAATTCTGAGTATATACCGAGACAGAGACCAGATAGGGCGAGAGAAACAAGGAACACCAGCCTGCTTGCAAAGGACAGTGGCCTTAGGAGCCTGGGGACAACACCAAGGGAGAAAGAGAGGCTCCAGCTGCTATCGAAAAAGTAAAGTTGAGGGGAAAATTCAGACAAGGCAGGGAGATCAGCAAGGAGGCCATTGCATACTAGGCAACCAGGGGTGGAGGCTGGCCAAAGTCAAGGAATCCAAAATGGCAGGTGAGTGTCTTAGTTAGAGTTTCTATTGTTGGAAAGAGACACCATGACCACAGCAACTCTTACAAGAAAACATTGGATTGTGGTGGCTCACTTACAGTTCAGAGGTTCAATCCATACCATCATGGTGGGACAAGGAAGTGTACAGGCACTCATGGTACTGGAGAGGTAGATGCTACATGTTGATATGCAGGCAACTGGAAGAACTGTGTCACTGTGCATGGCTTGAGCATATATGAGACCTAAAAGCCTGCCTCCACAGTGACACACTTCCTCCAGCAAGACCACACCTACTCCAATAAGGCCACACATCCTTAAATTGCTACTCCCTTTGGGGGCCATTTTCTTTCAAAACACCACAGTGAGCAACAGCTTCTGTGTGTGTGTGGTTCATAATGGTGCCTCATGTTTTTTTGAATAGCACATTCTGAAGTTCCACTTTCAGTCAGTATAAATACTAAACATGCATCAAAACTAACATCTTTTGGGGGTTGAGAGAGTGGTTCCACCCTTAAGAGAACCTGATGCTCTTTCAGAGAGTATGGCTATTTCCCAGCACCACTTCAGATGGCTGACAACCACCTTGCTCACAACCACCTTTATCTACAGTCCCAGAGGATCTGATGCCCTGCTTCAAGCCTCTGCCAGTTTCTGCATGCATAGAGTACACACACAGAAGTAGGCATACAAACATGCACTGTCTTAGTTCAGGTTTTTATTGCTGTGAAGAGACGCAATGACCACAGCAACTCTTATAAGCAAAACGTGTAATTGAAATGACTCAGCATCGCTTACAGTTTCAGAGGTTCAGTCCATTATTATCATGGTGGGGAGCATGGCAGTGTGCAGGCCGCAGGAAGTTGACTAACATCCTCAGTGGTATCCTGAGCAAAGGAGACCTCAAAGTCTGCCCCCATGTGACACATTTCCTCCAACATGGCCACACCCACTCCAACAAAACCACACCTCTTAATAGTGCCACGCCCTATAAGATTATGAGAGCCAGTTACATTCAAACTTCCACACATACAAAAAGTAAAAAATAAATATTTTTTTTTAAAAACACCATCCTTCAAAGTTTAGTATTTGGTTTTTCTTAACATCTCTGGTTATAAAAGAATCCTATACTTTTGTTTCAGTCAAACTTGGCCACCTTTAATCTGTGTTTTTGAACTTGTGGTTTTATTTTGATTTTGTTTACAGTGTTAGGGATCAAATGTTGCACACACCAAGCCCTTGTGGTTTGGAGCTCAGCCTGATTTAAAATTCACCATTCTCCTGCCTCTGTAAGCTTGGTTTCTGACATTAAAGGAATGGACTACCACTCAAGGTGGTTCTCTCTCTCTACCTCTCTGTCTTTCTCTATCTGCCTGCTTGTCTCTCTCTGTGTGTCTCTGTCTCTCTCTCTCTGTCTCTGTGTCTGTCATTTACCTCTATGTATGTCTCTGAATTTCTCTTTCTCTCTATCCTACTCTGTCCTCTCTGTGTATCTCTGTCTCTCCCTGTCTCTATCTCTATCTATCTACTTATCTCTCTATCTATCTATTCATCCTCTCCCCTTTCTCTTGTAAAGATATAGGGACCACATGGACCAACACATCTACAATAATGTTTATGACCATGCTTAACATCCCACCACAGAGTCGATCTCAACCTCTTCCTCTGTCCAGTTTTCTTTTATGAGATTCTAGAATTCTGTTCCAAAGGAAAGCAGTTATATTCTCATCAAAAGAAAGAGATTGAATTACCAAGGTCCCCCTTTGTACCAGGGCCTGTGCTTGGTATTGTAGATTGTAAAGAAAAGATGCTAGCCACCTGTTCACACCTTGTGGGACACTTAGACAGAGTCAGAAAGAGACACAAAATGAATACACAGTATGTTATGATAAAGATGTAGATGAGGAACCACCCATCAAAACGTTGGAACGAAGGAACATGTAGAAGCTGGTGAATCCTGGGGGTTGCATATTGAGGCCTGGTGCTCAGGAAGCTAGAAACCTAATCTGCTGTGTGGAGCTCTGTGAACACACAAGTTATATCCCTCATGTCCTTCTCTTTCTCTTTCCCCCTCAGGTCCAGGTGGACCCCAATCACAGATGCCAGTTGGAAGATTCTCTTCTCTACTCTTGAGTTCACAGGAAACCTGAAGGAATTGGACCTAAGTGGAAATCCACTGAACAACTATGTACTGCGGAGTCTTTGTAAGACCCTGAATTGCCCTGGATGTCACCTTAGGACATTGTGGTGAGTCTGGCTTGGGTTCTCCCCTGAAGCTAGGATGGATGGCAGGAGAGCAAAGCAAAAGCTGGGTCTTGAGTGAGACTTAGTATTCTTCAAATATTCACCAAATGTTCTTGACCACACCAACAAGAGATGTCAGACTTGTTATAATAATCAAATGGCTTCTACTCTTGAGGATCATGAAAGACTGACATTCAGCAAGGAGCCCCACTAGCTATTGCTAACAACAGGCCCATGAGGTCTGCAGTGGAGCAAACTTCTGAGGGAGTGGCTACAGGAGAGCTGGAGAACACAGAGTAAGAGGCTAAATGAAGCAGGAGGGAAGAAAGCTCCAGGCCCAGGGAATGGCGTCCCCCCATTCCCTCCTGCTCTCTGCCCTTGTAACCAGCCTTCTACTCTGTTTGTATGGACTCCATCTTTACCAAGATTTCACATGATGAATGAGTCATGCCCTATTCTATGGCTGGTGAATTTCACTTCAGATGGATCTTGAAATACACCAGTGAGCTGTTCTGGGCCTCATGGAGCTCTGCCAGGGCAAATCACAGCAGAGAAGTAGTCCCCAACTTGTACTCCATTGATCCTGCAGCTCAGCTGTGGGAAGCATGGAATTATCCATCCAGACTAGAAAAGGCACTCCAGAGAGCTAAACACTGGTAGCACCGCATGCCAGGGCTCACAAAGTGAGACCTGAGCTCAGTTCCCAAGAGCAGTGAGCCTGGAGAAGCTAATGATGATCATTTCCTGCTGTGGGATGTTCTGTATGGCAAATGTGTTGCTAATAAAACACTGATTGGCCAGTGGCTAGGCAGGAAGTATAGGCGGGACTAACAGAGAGAATTAAAAGAACAGGAAGGCGGAGGGAGTGACTGCCTGCCAGCCACCGCCAGGACAAGCAGTATGTAAAGATGCCAGTAAGCCACGAGCCATGTGGCAAGGTATAGATTTATAGTAATGGATTAATTTAAGATATAAGAACAGTTAGCAAGAAGCCTGCCACAGCCATACAGTTTGTAAGCAATATAAGTCTCTGTGTTTACTTGGTTGGGTCTGAGCGGCTGTGGGACTGGCAGGTGAAAGAGATTTATCCTGACCGTGGGCCAGGCAGGAAAACTTAAGCTACATTTCCCATGCAGCCTTGTCAACTGTGGCCTCACATCCATCTCCTGTGCGTACCTGGCCTCAGTGCTCAGTGCCAGCTCCAGCCTGGCTGAGCTGGACCTGCAGCTGAATGACCTGGGCAACCGTGGTGTGAAGCAGCTTTGTAAGGGGATCAGGAATCCTGACTGCAACCTCAGAATCCTGTGGTAAGTAAGACTCCAAGATTCCTGCTGGGCAGAAGGTAGGCAATGGACACAGGTGCATTATTAGATGACAAGACATAGAACAGAAAAGGGAGAGATAATGCACAGTCAGCCTGGCTCCTGACCAGCTGTGCCACAACTACCCTGGGACTTGGGTAAGTCATTGTCTTCTTTAAAACTCAGTTTCCTCATCTATTAAATAGAATGTCATACCCATCTCATAGATTACAATGACACAAAATGTACATACATTAAAAACAAAGATAATACCAGGTGGGTAGCTGGGCAGGGTGGAATCACATGTATTAGTAAGGCTGTATATCCTGAAAGATTCCCAGGTTTGCCTTAGTACAGTGATTTCCTCAATTATTCATTCATGAATTCATGCATGCATTCATATCAGGACTTCTATGTGTAAGCATTGATCCAGACCCTAGGGATACAATCACAAACACGCGTGGCTCTGTCCCCCCCTGAAGCTATGTAGAAAGAGACAGACATAGATCACCCATCAGCACATGACTCTGTACTGACAAGCTCTGCTGAATGCTGTGGAGTCAACAGTATTGTGAGAATGTCATGCTGTGAGAGATTCCACGTTATTGAATGGCTCAGGAGGGTTTTCTGAGTCCTGAAGAAAAAGTATGACTTGGGTGGGCCAAGCCGAGGCCAGGGCCCAGACAGAGGCAGAGTTGGGGAAAACTCTGGAACAGAAAGAGGCTGGAGCCCTGGAGAGTCACCAGGTTTCACTACAGCAGCCTGAGATAGTCCTCTGTACCAGAAATGGTGCCATTTCCCCCTGCACTAGAGTTTCTCACAGGCTCAGAAGCCTCCAAACTACAGCCCTGGAGACCCTGGTCCTCCACTCAGCCCCTTCATGCTGTCCCTGAGCTTCTCCCTCTCCTGTACCTCCACCTCCCCAGCACAGCCCACAGCCAGTTTCTAGAGGAACTTCCCAGAGGTTGCTGGCCAATGCTCTTTATAGGCTCAGAGAACTGCAGAGGCTCCCCATCCCTGTACCCAGAGTCTTCTGGTTCTTCCAGCCAGCAGGAGAAGCCCATCAGGCCTGTTCCCCGAGACTTCCCTTTGTCAAGCCTTCTGCTTCAACTCTATTATTGTTATTATTATATTATTTATGTGTATGTACGTGTCACTGGTTCTCAAGCCTCCTAATGCTGTGACACTTTAATAAGTTTCTCATGTTTTGGCGACCCCAAACCATAAAATTATTTCTTCGTTACTTTATAACTATAATTTTGCTAATGTCATGAATTGTAATATCTGATGTTTCCAGTGCTCTTAGGCAACCTCTGTGAGAGGGTCATTAGACACCTCCACACACAAGTCACAAACCACAGGTTGAGAACCACTGGTATATATGAGTGCAGGTACCCCCAGAGACTAGAGGAGTCAAAATCTCCCAGAACTGGAGTTACAGGTGGATATGAGTTGCCTGATGTGGGTTCTGGGAACTGAACTCAGGTCCTCTAGAAGAGCAGTATGTGCTCTTAACCGCTGAGCCATCTCTCCAGCTCTCTGGTTTAAATGCACAGAAGCAGTTGGGCAGTGAAGGGTCTTCTTTCCACCTCTCTGGGAGCTGAAACTGGCCCAGCTGCCAGGCACCTTTGTTCCCCAGCCTGCTTTCAGCCATGACTGTTTCTCACAGGCTGAAGAGCCTGCTCAGAGCTGGCGTCTGCTGCATGTGACATGGCTCAGCCTCTCACAGGTGCAGGAACCTTTCCCCTCCTGCCTTGTTTGTGCCTCACAACAGGCAGATGAGAGTGATATAGCTATGGTTATGGACTGAGGATGGGGAAACCCAGAGAAGGTCACTACCCTAACACCAGAAATCCTGGAACTTGAAGATCATAAGAATGGGACCAGCAGACCTCAGGTAGTGGCTGCTGTGTAAGGAAAATGCTTCCTCCCTTAGCACTAAAGGAAAGGGGGAGGGAAGTGAGAATGGGACCAAGGCTCTTTCCCTCAAGGAGAGTACCCATGATCCCAGCACCTTGTGTTTACTTTGAAGAACTGCCCAGATAGGGAGCATGGGAATATGGCCATGACCTCCAGCTACTAAGAATGCTGATGGCTACTCTGTGGCCCCTTGTTAATATGATTCCCCTCATCTATGGCCATGTTCCCTTCCCTGGGACAGTCTGTCTCCAATGACTGACCTGTGGGGAAGGGGCTATAAACGTCAAGACCCTTATTTCAGCTCTGGAAAGTTCCAAAGGTCCTCATCCTGGCTTCAGATTTCCCTGCACAATGACCAACCTTACTAAGACTGTATCATGGACACATCTCCCTCTACTCAGGCTGCTGTTCCTCTCTCTCCTTTGTTATAATTTTGGCTCAAGAAAAATGTGGCCCCTCACTGGCTCCATCTACAGACAACAGAGCCCAGAATTCTGGACCCTGAGACCTCATGATCCTGTGGTGGATCCCAGAAGAAACAGCCCCCTCTTGTGCTTGCAGGCTGGACCAGGCCCCTCTCAGTGACCAGATGATGAAGAAGCTCAGGGCCCTAGAGGCAAAGAATCCACAGCTGCTCATTTCCAGCACATGGTACGGAGTGGGCACAGAATTCCTACAGGTCAACCCAGTCCCTATGTGGCTGGTCCAGAGCTCAGAGGTGGGAACAGGGTCCTGAGATGATGGAAAAGACAGATCCAGAGATCCAGGAAGAAACCAGGAAACCACAGCAACAAGAGTGAGATTGTGTGTGTGTGTGTGTGTGTGTGTGTGTGTGTGTGTGTGTGTGTGTAATAGTTGTATGACCTTAGAAATAGAACCATATAACATGTCTTCTTAATTTCTTCAATTGGGAAAAAAGAATATGAAAAGCTGAGTTAGTGGTGAATCCTTTGGCACAGCAAGTGTGATAATAGTAGATAATAGTAGCCTGCAGTGAACTCAGACCACTGGACAATGAAAACAGTCACTACACGGAGGAGAGAAAGACACAGACAGAAAGACTCTTATGGAAAAAAAACACGATGTGTATCACTGTCCCAATCCCAATACTCAGACACATGTGCACACACACATACACACACTGTACTATGGGACTGAAGAGAAGCCACAGGACAGGAAAGTCATCTTCCACTCCAGAGACTGTGCTGAAGCCCCATATTCCTCCACTTTCGCACATTTCATTTCATAACCATTAATCCCATCTGTTCTCAAGTTCCTAGCTGCTGTAACACATGTGAAATGGAGGGTGCACTAAAGACTTAGGAGGGTCAGCCACTCATTGAACAGATATTCCTGCAGATCTACTGTGTTTCATTTACTATTTTGGGATCTGAGGGCACATCAGTGAACAAGGCAGGCATGACCTCAGTCTATCAGGGAGGAGACATTTGTTCCTCCACAGTCACATAATTGTACCTGGGAAGGATATTAGTGCAGTGCTGGTCTGTCTGACCTCATCTAAAGCTGGGGTGAGCTGAGGTGAAATCTCAAAGATGGGAAATGAGGGATGAACCAAGAAAGAGAAAATTCCAGGCAAACATAGAGATTCTAAGGAAGAAGAGAGAGCGGCTCCATTGGGGGACAGGAAACCATGTGGAAGACCATCTGCTCTGCCTCACCATTACCTGGGAGCTCCACAGAAATGCAGTTCTCAGGCCCCACTCCATCCCTGCTGACTCAGAATTTCGGGTGGGGAAGCTTCCTTCAGTGAGCTTTCTGACTGAGCAGCCTGTCCAGGTGACATTTGAGCTTAGTGATTTGAGAGCCACTGGTCTAGATGTCAGTGAGCAGGAAAGGGTGACATAGAAGGACCCAGAGGTGGACAGAGACCACAGCAAGAACTATGACCCATCCTAAGAACCTTCTGTTTCTCCCCAGAGGAAATGAGAGGCTTTCCAGCACCTCAGCTATGAAGGGGCATCTCCACCCATTTTTTATGGTTAGCTACTACATAGAAAATGAGCTAGAAGGAACCAGATCAGAAGCAGGGATACCTGTCAGAGGATGCTGCAGAGGTTCAGGACACTGCTCACTCCATCCTGAGACAGGATGGAATCTGTGGAGGGGGAGAGTAGAGAACAGAAAGGAGAGAGATTTGGGAGGTAGTGTCTAGGTGATTAGCATTCAGGGTGAGTGATTATCAGTTTGTATTGTGCAGTTATAACACAATGTCTGACACCGGACACTTAAAGAATTGAGATTATTTCTTACAGATCTGGATGCAGGGAAGGGTAAGGGCATGGACCCTGTATCTAGAGAAGCCCTTCTTCCTGTTCCATCCAACTGTGCAATTGGGAAGGCTGAGAGTGAGAGGCCAAGGTGGCTTCTGTGACAAGTCCTGTCAGGCCACAAGAATCTATGTCTGTGATGATGACATTAACACCTGCATGATAGCAGAGCACTCATGATCTCATTGTGTCTTATCCTACATCCCATCAGCACTGTGGCTTTGGGGATTACCGCTCCCATGTATGAACATTGGGATACACATTCAAACTAGAGCAGAGGAAGGATTGATGTGATCCCAGTTCTGGGGTATGGACACCCAGGAGAATGGGGGCATTCTTAGAGATACAACCCAGAAAAGAAGCATAAGACTGAGTTCAAATTCAAATGACTTAGATTTTATGTGGGCATATTGTGTACACAACCCCCATTTCTCTGGTTTTTCCTGACATCTGAGGGAAAGAACTTGTCTGTGTATAGGAAGCCACGTGTGATGGATCCTACTAAGAAGCGGGATGGAGAAGAAATGGATGATAGCCCGAAATCATGTAAGCGGCAGAGACTACAGGCAGGTGTGTGATGAGTTCAGACTCAGCATCATGATTGCCAGATGAAGGGACATCTGTGAGAGGAAGTCATCATTTCTTTCTTTTTTTAATTTATTTTGCTTTTTTTTATTTTAGAATTTTAAACATGAGTATGAGTACTGTATTTAGATCATTTCTATCCCTCTATCTGCCCACTTCAAGTCTCCTTGTGACCCGCCTACAAACTCTCTCTCTCTAATTCATGAATTCTTCTTAAGTATTATTGTTAAAAATATGTGCGAATACACATATGTGTACATATGTATATATTAATACAACCTGATGACCCCATTTGGAGTTGGTCATGTATATATGTTTAAGGCTGACCATTTGGGATTGGATAACCTATTATGGAGTTCTTTCTAAGGAGGACTGATTGTATACCTCTCTAGCAGCTGTTATCTATGACTGGGGCCTTGTGAGATTTCCTCCATCCACATAGCATTACAACTGGTGTTGTCATTGTGCAGATCTTATAGAGGCAGCAATATTGTTGAGATTTCATGGGTGCAATGTCCCTGTCACATACAGAAGACATGATCTCAGGTGTGCTGGAAATCATTTCTATCCCCCTGTCTCTGACATGGACCAGGACAGGCTCTCCACAAAGAGCTCCACCCCTCTAAAGGTCTTCCTCAACTAGAACACAGAGGGAACACTGCTTCCTTCTCTCCCAGCCTTGGGGGTTGGTGCTGCCCCTCTATCAATCTCTGTCTGGCATCAGGCTCTGTACCAGGGCTCCCTGTCTCATTCTGAGCTGCTATGGCCTGGGAATCACCTCCCCATACCTGATTATTCATCTTTTCAGTTAGGTTCTTTTCACAACCTACCCATTGAAGATATGTTAGGAAAATCAACACACTGGACCAATAGGAAATGAAACACAACAGCTGGGTTGGGAGCAGATATTAGGGTGGTAGAGATACTCAGAAGGCAAGTAGTTGTAAGAAAACTATACACACTGCAATATATGTACTATATATGGTATATAATGTGCATATATATAGTATATACACATATATGTTATATATATAGTATACACACACACATACACACACACACACACACACACACATATATATCATACACACAACCTGGAAACAGTTTAGCCTTGGGCCAGCACTAGGGAGGGCTGAGGAGACATAAAGTGACCAGTGCCTGGCTTCTTCTAGAGGAGGGGTGCTCACAACTAGCACCACTAGAGACATTCCATCCATCTCCTCCTGAGTCTGAAAGAGACAAGCCCCTGGAACCACTGGGGACTGAAGATGACTTCTGGGGCCCTACAGGACCTGTGGCTACTGAGGTGGTTGACAGAGAGAGGAACCTGTACCGGTGAGTGAGCTCTGCCTGGCAAAGGCTGGCTTTCCCCTACACACTTTCCACAAGAGATCCCCACAGATAGCACCCACCTAGTCTCTACTGTGCCACCTACTCACCTCACCAAGGCAGGCCACAAGACCAGGACTGGAATAAGAAGTGTGGGCTGTTATAAAAATAGGGATCTTTATCATAAAAAATTTTCAAACATTTATAAAACAGGAGAGCACAAGAACTTCCCTGTCCAATTACTCAGCTCTAGCAACCATTTTTCCAAGTTTGTTCAACTACTCACATCACTGTCATCACTGTCACAGTATTGTGAGTCCAGGACATCAGGTGACTTCACACTCAAACATTTCACTATGCCTCCCCCATAGTTAAGACAGTGGACCTCATTTTCCATGACCAGCACACCATCACCACATCAACAGAGCTGACAGGAGTCCTTCATTCCATCTAAACAGTCTGTGCTATACTTTGCTTATTATCTGAATTGTGATTTTTCTGCAGATTATTTTATTCATGATGTAAACAGCATCCGTCCCCTCATTGTATTTCATTTCTCTTGTCTGTTAGATATCCTTAAACATATACTTCAGGAACATAGAGTCTAAAACTGAAGATGTACCTCAGTGGTAGAGCCACTGACTAGTGTGGAAGGTCCTAGCTTGATCCACAGAACCTCACACACACACACACACACACACACACACACACACGCACACACACGCACACACACATGCTCCAGGTGTGAATTACCTGTAGGTCTGCATTAGATCACTCAGTACTCATAGGTTCATAAGATGGTGTTGTCGTTGTTACCCCTATGTATAGATAAGGAAACAGATTTGGGGGTTAAGTGACTTAATCATGGATCCACAGACAGACAGCAGAGGAACCAGAACTCAGAGCCATCTGGAAGAAGTCTGCTGTTTCCCCAGCCCTGCACTGGGTCTGCACCCAGCAGAGGAGCAGAGCTGATGTTCACTGTTGTCTGCCTCTCCCTCTTCTAGAGTTCAGTTCCCTGTGCCTGGTTCCTACCACTGTCCCAACACAGGACTCCACTTTGTGGTGACAAGGGCAGTGACCATCGAGATTGGATTCTGTGCCTGGAGCCAACACCTGGACAAGACTCCCTTGCAGCACAGTCACATGGTGGCTGGGCCTCTGTTTGACATCAAGGCTGAGCAGGGAGCTGTGACTGCTGTGTACCTCCCTCATTTTGTGGCTCTCCAAGGTATCCAAGGGAAGCATAAGGAGTAGAGTATTGGTAAAGGGAGGTGTTGACATGTCACATGGCAGACCATGGAATGGTGGTGACGAGGAAAGGTCTCATGACTTACTTAGCAGGGCACAGCAGGTTATGAAGGTGGACACTGAGATGTTTTGTTGTCCCTTCTTGTCTGATGTATCTTCTTTGAAACACATGTCTCCCAGACTACTGACCTTATTTCTGTTTTATCTGAAGGAGTCCCTGAGTGGAATCCAGCTCACAGCAGAGGAAGATAGTGTTTGTTCATGGTGATAAAGATTATGAGTAGCTCCAAAAGTGATCTTAAGAGTGTAGATATGACAGCTGAAGAAGTCATAAAATATAAAGTAGAAATACAGACTATGATATAAGATCCATGAATAAAAAGGTTCATAGAATGACCTCTCAGGATTCTTGCAGGATCTTTGACTCGGGCACATTGCCTGGCCTTGGCTATATCTGAAACTGTGCAGCATGACTCCGTGACCCCTCAATATAGCATCTTTCAACCCTGAAAATTATAGGAATGTCACTGCCAAGTTCTGTTGACAGCTTAAGGTGTGGCCTGCCCCTGCTCTCCTGGACCAGAGCTGAATGATGTGCTGACCATGGGAAACACTTCCTTGCATTTGCATCTGGGGAACAGAGAACACCATCACTTAAGGCTTTCTGTCTTTAAATGAATGTGGATCTTCACAAGATGAGTGTGTGAAGAGTGAGATTGTCCCTCAGGACCCCTTTCCTGTTGTCACCTGCTGCAGCCTTCCCCTCAGTGACACTGCTCTCTCTGGAATCATTCTGGATGTTTTCTGTCCTGAAATTCCTCCTGCCAAATTAGTCCTTTGTGTTTAAATTCATCCTCATTCATTTTCATGGCATTAACACAAGGAATCTAGACTCTTGACAAAACTGTTGGATGAATGGATCCTTTCACAGTTCCCAATAGAAACCTTGCTACTCTCTGCAACCTCACAGACTGGCCTCCACTGTCTCTCTCAGCATTCTTGTCTTCCTGCTTCCACCCAAATGTCCCCATAAGCTCTGCTCTCAGCATGGAAGTGCTTTCCTAGTCCTAAGTACAAAACTCTTTCACATTCCAGCCACAAAACAGTTCCAAAGCTGAAGAACCACGTGATTTGGTTTATTACAACAAAAAACTGAATCCTGGTATCAATTTTCTGTCCAGGTTTACTTTACATGTAGCTCAAACAAAATACTTGACCAAAGAAAC
The DNA here is from genome assembly GCA_902168425.1 of Peromyscus attwateri. NCBI lineage: Eukaryota > Metazoa > Chordata > Mammalia > Rodentia > Cricetidae > Peromyscus > Peromyscus attwateri. The sequence continues at coordinate 31,436 of CABHPP010141257.1, read as the reverse complement.
TTAGAAAAGAATGATTTACTTTGCCTCACAGTTAAAAGAATAGTTAGTCATGACATAGAAGTCTGAGAACACAGAGCTTGTGTCACCTGGTAACTTATGTCAACAGAGTGAGCAGAATGCTCATATGACCTTTTCCATTTTACACAGTCCTGGGTCCTAGTCCATACAGTAGTGCTACATACAGTGGATAGGTCTTCTCTACTCAATTGATCCAATCAAGATAATCTCGTCCCATCATTCCCTGAGGCCTGTATCCAAGTTGATTCTAGATTTCATCAAGTTCACATTTGACATTAACTGTTCCAGAGATCCATCCAGCTTCTCTTCAGTGAACAAAGGTACCCTGGGTCTCTTTCATAATGTCAAAATTCTATTCTGCAACTAAGAATTTAGAGGACACTGCCAAACCCAAAACACTGAAGCTGTAATGGAAGCACCTCAGAGAACCTCCTGATTGTGAAGTTTCTGACAGTAGCCTCTGAGGCTGTATTCTTTATAGCATCTGTGGATGAGACCATGAAGAGCCTCCACTCCACTGTAAATGCTCCCCTATCAGCTAGACAGGGCCAAGGGTAAACTGCCTCCAGTGAGGGTCAGTCTGCATGAGTCACCACTGGCAACAGCTCACACTCACCCTCACTGGCGTGGTGATTGATAATGAGGAAACGGTTGATAGTTCTGCTGTGCTGTCACTGAAAGTTAATTAATAAAACTTAAATTTTGGTCATAGTTTTTCTCATAAAGATCAAAACATAAATACAAACTAAATAGAAATCATAACCAAAGCAACTTATAGAAGAAAGATTTTATTGGGACTTATAATTTCAGAGGCTGAGTCTGTGACCATCAAGGCTGGGAGTATGGCAGGGAGCATGGAAGAAAGCAGGCAAATTGGTACTGGAGCAGTAGCTGAGAGCCAATCCACAAGGAGGAGGGAGAGAAAGAAAATTGACGAAGGCAGGAGATTTTGAAACCTCAAAATCCACCAGTGACAAAGCTCCTCCAACAAGACCACACCTTCTACTCCATCCCAAATACAGGGGCCCATTCTCATTCAAATGACAACAATCTTCTAAATCATAGGGTGCTATTTTTCCAGCCTAGCATAAATCAATAGGAATATTAATTCTACATCTCTTGAATCTTTCACAGAGGGACAGGTGGACATCTCCTGGTTCCGTGTGGCCCACTTTCAAGAACATGGGATGGTCCTAGAAACCCCAACCAGGATAGAACAGCATTATGCAGTACTGGAGCACCCAAATTTCTCCCCAATGGGAGTTCTAATGAGAATGATTCCTGCTTTTGGACACTTCATCCCCATCACTTCCATCACATTGATATACTATCACCTCAATCTCAAGGATGTGACGTTTCACCTTTACCTGGTCCCTAATGACTGCACCATTCGGAAGGTAACACTGAGGACCACAAAAGTGAGTCCACGGTGGGCTGAGAGAAAACTTGAGATGCAGCTAGTGAGCCCCTTGGAAAGATTCTTACTGGTAGTGGAAATACAGTTATATAAAAGGAACCCGTGTGTGTGTGTACGTGCACATGCGTGTGTGTTTGGGTGTGTGATTCTGTCCTCTTCTTGGCCCCCCTCACATCAGAGTTTCCCCAAAATGGCTTTGGTGCCCATTACTAATCCCTGCACAGCCTTCTATAGCCTCTTTCCACCCATCAGAAGGATGGGAATTCTCCATGCACCATCTGTAGCCAACTCCCTTCTTCTGTGGCAGCATTCCTGTTCCCACAATGAATGTGACAGTAGCCAATAAGTCAATAATCTGTGTTGTAGAATACAAGGTATAAGAGTGGCTAGGACATGTCACCACCTCATCCCACACAAATGTACTAAATGATCATCTCATCTTATTCAGACCAGATGTTGGTCTAGAAATCTAGATAAATCACTGTCTGCAATGTTCCCTAGGCCATTGATGATGAAGAAGTGAAATTCCAATATGTTCGAATAAACAAGCCACCCCCAGTAGACTCTCTTTATATTGGTTCCCGCTACATTGTGTCTGGTTCTGAGAAGCTGGAAATCATCCCAAAGGTGAGCATCCAGGTATTTGCTACTATTCAAGGTCAGATGGCAGGCTTGGGAAACCTGTGGGGCAGGTTACAAGGCTTTAACAGCAAACTGAGATTCAGGAGAAAATAATTGGGATATGGAATGAGCAAGAATACATCAAAGTTCAGTAGAAAGCAATTTAAGGGACCAAATAAGGCCTGGAGAATTGAGAAATTAGATGCAATATGTCACAAAGAAGGGCCTAGCATAACATGGCTTAGAGAGCAAGCCCTGGCTTAGGCTGTGTGAGCAGGACTTTCAGGATGAGCTCTCACTCATCCTTGGGTGTGTTAGGGTTTGAATCTGAAACGTCTCCTATGGGTGTAAATGTTTAAACACTTGCTCCCCAGACAGTGGTAGTATTTTGAGAGTTTGTGGAAACAAATATGTGAGGCCTGGCCATCAGAAACAGATCATTAATGTCAGGCACTGAGGGTTGTAGCCATGCCCTGCTCCCAACCTCATGGTATTATTTGCTGATCCTCTGAGATATAATGAGCCCTGCCATAATCTCCTGCCACCAAGAATGGAGCTCAAGCTTACATGAATTTCCCACCATGAAACTAAACAACACAAACCCTTCCTCAAATTGCTTCCTGTGAGGTTTTTGTCAAAGTGATGAGAATAGAAACATCAAGATGAGGTCCCAGCTGGGTCCTTAACCTTCTGAATAAAGATGTGTGTTCAAAGGCTGTGGGTTACCTCAGTGCAAAAGATAACCAGTGTCTAATGTGGTGTGCAAGATCAAGAAAGTATAGGGGTGGGGACAGCCCTCCTTCACAGGATGCGTAGTTCATTCTCACACAGTAATTCTTTCTCTCTTCAGGAACTAGAGCTGTGCTACCGGAGCCCCGGGGAATCCCAGCTCTTCTCTGAGATCTACATTGACCACATGGCTTCATGGATTAAGCTGCAAATCAGAGACAAGAAGCATATGAATCTCATATGGGAGGCCTTATTGAAACCAGGTAAAATTAGTTAAGGTCCCACTACCCCAATGAAGAAAGGCGATGAGTAGGGAAAGGTATATTGTCATTAATTCCTGGTGTCATGAAATAGCCAGATTAGTTATGTGGGTTTTGCTAGATCCAAAACAGGCGGTCTGACCACAGTTCAAACTATGATGCTGTGTTAGTCAGATGTTCCCAATGGTGAAAAAATATGTGAGAAAAAAAAAACTTAAAGATAGAAAGGTTTATTTTGATTCATGGTCTTAGAACCAAGTTTCAGTCCATGGTCAAATACCTCCATCTCTTTGAGACTGAGGAAAGACAGGATATCATGGGCAGGGATCTTGTGAGAGAGGAGGCTGTTTGCCTGGTAGCTCTGAAGTACAGAGGGTAGAGGGAGCTAGAGTAAGAGCAAGGGAGGAGAAGAGGGGGAACAGAAGGGGAGATGGGGGAAAGAAGAGGAGAAGAGAGGAAGAGAGGAGAGAGGAGAGAGGAGAGGAGGAAAAGGAATGAAGTCTTTGCAAGATGTTCTCTTCCAGGACATCCCTCCAGTGCCCTGCTTCTTCCAGTGTACACTCATATAGTTTCCATTCTCAGTACTCACATTAATGACTGCATTAGTGTATGGTTTCACTCATATTCACAGTCCTCAGGATCAGTCACCTTTGAATACGGCTGCAGGGCTAATTCTTCAACACATTAGCATTATTATGGAACACATTGTATCCAAATCACCACATACTATGGGCCCCATTTTCTCAGTCCTGTATCCTGATTTCCTCCCCCACTAACCTTGAAACAATAGGTTTTGAGGTGCACAAATCATCTGGTACCAGTTCACGTAATATCTTAGCTTTAAAATGTAGGGGATTTTGCTAATATGAGATACTCAATCTCAAATCCATACAAAGTTTTGACAATTTTATACATATGTACGATGCTTTCTAATAACTCCACCCTTAACACACCTTCTTATCTCCCTCCTACTCCTGCCAGCCCCTCAACTTTAATACAAATTTCTTTCCCACATTCAAAACATTTTGCTTTGTGTCCCTCAGAGTTTAACTGGGACCATCTGTGTGCTCATGGGTTTTGCAGTAAAATCTAGTGAGCTCACCAGCAGGCATACAGATGAATTGTATCCCTCCCTTGTCCCCATCATCTATTAGCTGTCAATAATTTAGCAGTAAGTGGTACTTTCTCTGTGAGCTGATTCCCCATGTCTAGCTGACTGATGGGTAGGCTCTACTTGTGTGGGTCTAGAGACAGTAGGTGCAGGTGATATGAGTTCATGATGGCTGTGGTCATGTCATGCTGAGAAGACAGCACTTCACAGTCCTTCTCTTTCCACTTACTTTTCCACAATGCTCCTAGAGCCTTAAAAGTGTGGTATAAATATCTACTAATAAGGATGAGTACTCAACCATGCCTTATTCTCAGTATCCTGCACAGCTGTACGTGTCTGCATTCACCTCCATTCACAGCAAAGAGAGGCTTTTCTGATGAAGGCTGAAGGTAGCCTTTGTCTGCAGTATAAATACTGATATTTAGAAGCACATTGATACTACGTCTACCTAAGCATCAACACTAGTTTTTCTCAAGGGACTAACACCTCCATGTATATTGGTTTGCTTGTTTTACTAACTCTATAGTGCTAGCAATGGATTCTATCTTGAGGAGTGGGACTGAAATTTAATTAAGGAGTTACAGGTTGCTCCCATCACAGTTATGCCACTGTTGCAGCTGTGGGACCATCTTTCCTGAAGGATTTTTAAAGATCATAGAGTACAGAGCTGGGTTAGACTGTTGTTGATGACTTTTCTTCTTCAGCAGCCTACATAACACAATGAAACCTTAGCAACAGGAAGGAAGCTTCCCACACAGTTCCAGCTTCAATTATCTATACCACGTATCCATGATGTATGGTGTCTTCAGCCGTAAGGTCTTACCCACTAGTTCTCATGGGGAACAAAGAAGAATGAAATGCACCTGTATTGTTGTGGGAACCCCCAGGGCCTCCCTGCTCAACAGCTCCTATGGAGATACCTCACTCCTGGAACTGGGTTTTTGTTTTGAAACTCACTACTGCTAAGACCTCCCATTTCAAGCATCGTAGTTCTGAATCCAAATTCTTTTGTGTTTTTTATATTGGGTCACCAAATATAGGTTTCCTTGTAACTTTTAAATGCTGTCTTCATTTTTAATACAGCATCACACCATCTTCTTTATCTCCTCCATCCCCCGCCCTACTTCTTGTTTGACCATTTCTGACCCCATCATTCCCTCTCTTTTCTCACATTACCTCTACCCTCATGACACTTCTGCCCTCCTTTCCCCCCTCAGGCCCTGCCCCATTTCTAGTGTTCTGGGTACCAGGGTACACCATGTTAACACCACAAAACTAAAGACTCCAGGACAGAAATTGATGTGATAGATATGGTGTTTTGTTTCTGGGCCTGGGTTATCTTGCTCCATATTTTTCCTATTTTGTATGCTTACCTTTCATAATGTCATTTTCTTCACACCTGAATAAATTTCCATAGCACACATGTGTCACATGTTCATTATCTAATCATCTGTTGATGGACATCTAGGCTAATTGCATTTCCTAGCTACTATGAACAAGACATGATTGAGTGAGCATAGTTGTGCAAATATCTTCATAGTAGGATATAAATTCCCTTAGATATATTACTGGGGATGGTAAGGCTGGGTTTTATGATATTTCTAGTTCTTAAGAAGCCTCCAGGTTGACTTCCACAGTGGCTGCACTAGTTTGCACTCCCACAGGCAGTGTATGAGTATTCCTCTTTTCCCACATCCACTCCAGCATTTGTTATCATTTGTAACCTTGATATTGGACATTCTCAAGAAATGAAATGGAATTGTAAGTACTTTAACCTGCACTTCCCTAATAGCTGTTTCCTAACCTGTATATTTTTTCCTTTGAGAATTCTCTGGTTTCTCCAATGGCTCACTTTGTTGTTGGGTTATTTCCTTGGAATTTGGTTGTTGAGTTCCATGTATATTCTAGTTCCTAATCTTCTGTCAGATCCTTAGCTGGGAAATCGTTTCTCTCATTCTTGGCTGCATCTTCACTCAAATAAGTTTCCTTTGCTATGCAAAACTTTTTTTTAGTGTCATGAGATTCAATTTAGCAATTGTTGGTTTTACTTGCTTATTCACACAATCCTTCCTTATGCTGCTATGTTGAAATGTTCTCCCTACATTTTCCTCTACCTGGTTCAGGGTATTGGGTCTCCCATTGAGGTCTTTGGTTATTTGGAGTTGATTTCTAAAGGAGAGGTATAGGCACCTGGTTTAGTTTTTTCCATGTAGCTCTCTAGGTTTTCCTGTATGATTTGTTGAACAGGCTGTCTTTTCTCATGAGTATATTTTTGGCTTCTTTGTCAAAAGCCAAGTGGCTGTGGTTGTAAGACTTTTGTCTAGGTCCTCTATTCTGTTCCATTGACCTGGGAGTTTTGTGTACACACCATGCTGTTATATTTACCATGGCTGTAGTATTAGTTTGAAATCATGTGTGCTGACGCTTCCCACAATAGTGTTTTTATTCAGGATCACCTTGGCTATACTATGTCTCTTGTGATTTCATGTGTATTTAAGGACATTTTTCACTATTTGTAAAGCATGTCCCTGGAGCCATGATTGGGACTGCACTGAATCTGTAGAGTGCTTTTATTAGGGTGACCATTTTCACAATACTGATTCTTCCAAACAGTGATCATAGCGGGATGTCTTTCCATCATCTAAGGCCTTCCTCAATATAATTCTTTGATGTATATCTTAAAAGTTTTGTTGTAGAGTTCTTTCATTTCTATGGTTATGTTTTGTGTTCAGAATTTGTTTTATACATTTATTTATTGTTTTATTTGTTTGTTGGCTCTTGGAAGTCTTCCATATTTTCAAGCTTACATGGAGAAGAGAAAGTCAAATAGTGACATTTCTTTACTGCATCAACAATACAGTCTTAGTCCAGCACCCACAATGCCAAAACCAAGCTCCCCTAACCAGTACCTCTGGAGAGGCCCAGCCTTGTCAGCTGTCAAACAGTGGTTGTTCCAGCTTCTGAGCTGCTACAGACAGGCTACATATGTGGTCAAAGATTAGACTTTTCTCATCCTTGACCTGAGTGACCCACAAGTAGAAAACTAACATGCCCCAGCATCAGGCCAGGGTTTGAATCTCACTCAAGCACTTCCTCATCAGGGAATCTTGTAAAATGACTTAACTTACTTGAGTCTAACATTCCTCACCTATAAACTGAAGATCAGATTGAGTAACTCACAGGCTAGTTGGAAAGGTTTAATGCTGTTCATGCACAACTCAGAGTTGATCCTTAGCTGATGGAAGCAATGTTGCTATTTTTATTTATATTAAGCCAACCTCTTCCACATGTTTTTCTTAATTCTGTTCTTCAGGACTCATTAGGATCTATTCCCTTTCATATGAGAAAGTATTCTGATACTAGAAGATTATAATCATGGCTCTCTTGTGTCTACAATCTTACATTTTAGTTTTTAAATTCATTGTCATTCTGGTTTTTTTTTTCATTAGATGTTCCAGTTTATCTACAAGTCAGGATGCACCAAGATGGTCCAGCTAGCATGGAATGCAAGCAATATCATCCTTCCTTCATACAAATAGAACCAGGGATTCCAATACTAGAAACTGGGTCCTTGGGATGACTTCTCTAAACTGTTAGAGCACAGTGAATTTAGGGTCTTCTCAAACTCTTGGGGCTTCTACATGGGCTGAAATTTATTAACCTCCCTCACTTGTTGCAAAAATCAACTCACTGTTCCCATGTGCTCAGCCTTGCTTTGTATTGATTCTGCCATCAAATCAAGAACACACATTTGTGACATGTGAGTGTACAAGGTCAAACACGGTCAAGAAAAAAGTTTTCTACCAGAGTTAGATGTCAAAAAATTTAAGCCAGGCCAGGCAGTGGTGACACACACCTTTAATCCCAGCACTCAGGAGGCAGAGCCAGGCAGGTCTCTGTGAGTTCAAGGCCCACTTGGTCTACAGAGCAAGATCCAGGACAAGCACCAAAACTACACAGAGAAATCCTGTCTTAAGAAAACAACAACAAAAAAAAAAAAAAAAAAAAAAAACACAAAACTTTAAGCCAACCAGTAAGGGACTTGGTTAGTTCTCCACATGGGAATTTATTGTAAGATAAAATTGAGGCTGTGATCCTGTGGAAGAAATTGTCTATGCTTACTCACATGCCCTCTCTCTCTATGACAATAGGCTCAGGACCTAAGATTCCCTGCACAACTGAGGAAATATTTACCTTCTAGATTATATCAGAATTTCTGTAGTTCATTCTCAAAATCTCAGGCATAGGTGGGAGTTTCACAGAGTGCACTGAGTGTTGGTAATAGGAATCATTACAGATGCATCATCTCTCCTTTCTTCCAGGGGACCTCAGGCCTGCACCACCCATGATCCCTGCAGCCCACAAAGGTCAGTAACAGGTATAAGAGTCCAGAGGGGCCAACAGTGTTCCACTGGTAGACCATCTGATTCTTGAAAGAAGGGCAGTGAGAAAGGAGAGAACCTCTCCTTGTAAATTTCACCAGGACGGGTAGAAAGAGGTGCATACCCAAGGCAGAGTTGCTCTCATGCACCTTGTTGCTTCCCATGGAGACAATAACTCCACCCAATCCTAACCTGAACACCCCAGGATGAACCCCTCCCCCTGATCAGGTCATTGTCAGACTAGTAACTGGTCTCAGGAAGGTAAAGATATTCTTCAAATGACCTTCCAGAGGAAGAAGGGATCCAGGGGGGCAGATGAGGTAGGTGAAAAGTACAAGAAGTGGGCAGCCAGTGGGAGAGCCCATGGGGAAGCCTTTTTTGCTCAGTGCCAGTCTCATCTTCACCCCTAGCTGTTCCTGACTTGCTGCACTTTGTGGACCAGCATAGGGAGCAGCTGGTGGCCCGAGTGACGTCAGTGGACCCTGTCTTGGACAAGCTTCATGGTGCTGTGTTGAGTGAAGAGGAGTATGAGGCGGTGCGGGCTGAAGCCACCAACCAAGACAAGATGAGGAAGCTCTTCAGCCTCAGCCGGTCCTGGACCAGGGCCTGCAAAGACCGAGTCTACCGAGCTCTGAAGGAGACCCATCCTCATCTCATCATGGACCTCTATGAGAAGAAGTCAGGTGGTGTCTCTGAGGAATCCTGACATCTTAGTAGCTGAGGAGTGAGCACTCTCACTTGAGTCCTGGCTCTGCCTGACCTTCCTTTGGCACTTGGTTTCTTCATCTATAAACCAGTGGCCACCAGTATTGCCTTTCAAATGGCAATGTTTCCAGGACACCTCTTGGGGACCCAGATATTCCTTCCTGGCCTCCCCCAGCCAGATGTTTACATTGGGTGAGCATCTCAGTAAATGTCCAGTGGAGCCAGCAAGTCTATACAGGCCTTGTCCAGCCTACTTTATGGTGTGAGTGGCCAGCCTTGAGTCCATCTGACCCACAATAATACAAACTGGACTGGAGAGCATGGGAATGGAGACAAGGAGATGATACTTTCCCCTGAAAAGTGAATGTTGTGATGTCATTCCTCCTGAGCTGCACCTGGCCTGGCTCCAGAGAGTAGCACCTAGCCCTAATCCATCTTTTGTTTAGCAGACACCTTTTGTTTCCCATGTTGCCCTCCATGTGAATCCTGTCTTGGAGTTTCCCAAGGATACAAAGTCCTATGCAAAACTTGGTTCAGGAAACCCGGAAAACCATGGTACCTGAGAAATTGAGGAGGAATTTGCACTTGGCATTGTAATTTTGGGAGCCCCTTTCAGGTTGTTTTGAGCATATGGAAATTAACTGGCTAAAGTGTACTGGAGAGAAATAAAACTGCCCTAGGTGAAGGGATAGTGCTTCAGTCCTTCGAGGCTGAACCCCCCTGCAGCCATGAAAGGCTAGATTCATTCTTAAGATGCCTCTCAGTCTTCATTTCACAGACGCGTGTGGTGTGAACCCACACACACTTGTCATGAACACACAGTTACAGAATGTCATATGAATAAGAAAGGTAGGGGGCTTCTCAAACATTTCCCACCCTCAAACCCTTTATCCAAAATAATTTCCGTATAACTCTGGATATGTAGATATATAAGTATATAAATCAAATGTTTTTACTAAAATTAAATCTTAAAGAAATTTATTACAAACAACTCTTTGTTGTAATATAATTTTTAGCATTTGTTAAAAATGCCAGCAAATTTGCAAACTAGTGAAATGCCTGTATTTGTTTATGTTTGGCATAAGGAATTAAATCTTGATGGAATATTTGATACTGTAGACATTGGGAATCTTCAGTGTTTCTCAGAGTTGATGGATATTTTACATTTCTGGTACTTTATACATATGTGCAGTGCATATTCCAGAAGCTGGTAGAAATTCTATTCTAATCCCAAGCCAAAATTCACTTACAATCTCTTTATATCACTCAAGTCAGCAACTCAAAACACCAACTTGTAAAACAGAATGTTCTCACATAATGCCATGCACAGATATACTAACTTTATTCTTACATGCTAGATAATGGAAATGGGAATATATTTAAATCTTTACATTCAAAAATTAAGGTATCATGTTTCTCTGAGAATAGAAAATCTCATATGTACAGGGAAAATGCTGTAAGCAGAGCTAACAATAGCCTAGACTCTGAGCCAAGGTGTTTCAGGAGCATCATAGAGGTTGTATGGTGCTCGAGCTCAATCAGTGCAAAATACTCATGTTGTGTGCTCAGAACTACAGGTGAGAGGAAGTCACATGGTAAACACTGCAGAAACACCTCAGACTCAGTGCACATTTGAAATAATCTTGGCCACTGAATATGTTCAAACCTGTTGTTCTTGTCAACATTTCCCAATCACACATTTAGTTAAGTCATCCAGTATGGAGGTGGGATTCACAGCTTGAGAAACTCAGTGGTAAAAAGGTGGTGAACAGAAGGCTCGGCGGCTAAGAGCTACTCACATAGAAGATCGGCATTCTACTCCCAGAACCCACACCAGGCAGCTCAAACCTGTAACACCAACTCCATGTGGAAGAATTCATGGCACTCACACACAGGTGCACACTCAAATACACACACACAGAAACACACAAATATGTACACAAGTGGGCACACACAAACACACAAATAATTTTTTAAAATTTTTATAAAACAATGACAAAATGGGATTCCTCTCCACTGCTCACCCATCTACCAGAGTAGGACTTGAGATGTGGCGAGGCTGTGTGTTTGCCACAAGGGTAGACATGCCAGTCTCTATCTCCAGGTCATCCAGTTTCATTCTGGATCAAGCTTCTACTCCCCTCCCTGCCAGGCCCACGACCAAAGCTGTTAGCCTGGCTTCTCGGTGCCTCCCATCTTCTCCTCTGGGCTCTGCATGAGCACTAGCTCTGCCTGTGTGAATCTCTGAAGCTCTCATTCTTTTTCTCCCTTGGAACACAGTGTTTTCCTTATTCTAACTCCTGCCCTGCACTGGTTCACAGGCAGGTGGCTTCTCCCCAGACATCTTACCCAGAATCCTCTAGGGTTTTATTTGACAAGAGATAATTCCAAGTTTTGACCTCCCTTTCTGCTGTATTTATTTCATCAGAAGTTTAGAAATAACGTAAAACTGAAAGAATTGGGTAATTACAAGTGAGGTCAAGGTTCTGTTTGTTTGTTTGTTTGTTTGTTTGCATGTCAGTTTGTTTTTTGAGACAAGGTTTCTCTGTGTATCCCTGTCTGTCTGAGAACTCACTCTGTAGACCAGGCTGGCCTCGAACTCAGAGATCTGCCCGTCTCTCCCTCCTGAGTGCTGGGATTAAAAGCCTGTGTCACCACACCCAGCCTGAAGTCAAGGTTCTTAAATGTGTATGACAGATGAAAACACAGGGGTTATTTGTAAATAAGTGAAAATGCTAAAAAATCATGAGCTAAATATCAATTTCTAGGTAGCCCATGCCTCCTTACTGATGCAGTTAGGATGCTCTGAGAAACAAGCCATGACAGGACAGACTCTGTGTCCGGCAGACTGACACAGTCCCCATAACCAAGTCTTCCAGCTTGGCGCCTTTGGAGGACATGTCACCTGGACAGTGGCAAAGGAGAGACTGATTCTGGGAGAGAAACAGGAAGGAACCTCGATGGAGAAGTAAGTGGATGAAGGTGAGGAAGGAGATGGAAAAGAGTTAGAGTTATGAGAGGACATGGCATTTAAATGTTTTCCTTTGTAAGTGTTGACGTGGTCCTGAGCCAAAGAAATGAGCACTTTATCCCCAAATCCAGAATCAAGGAAACATGCCCTGATTCTGAAACTAGTGACAAAATAACACTCTTGGTCCCTAGAACCAGAGTCAGTGAAAGAAATGTGTCCTGGCCTTAGAGGCAGTGTCAAAAAGCCAAGAAAGGCCAGTGAAAGAAACTAAGTTTGGCCCTGAAATCAAGACCATCTCTGTCCTTAGCCCACAAAACTGGCCAATCCCTGGGCAGAAAAATTTGACCAATCACTGGTTTACTCTGCCTCCAAGACTTCCAATATAAACCACGCTGCCTGGTCAGTTGTGGGCTGTTCTTTCTGCCCTGGTAAAGGTAGCTACTCTCCTGGACTCCTCCTTCCCAAATAAATCTCGTTCTCAAAAGTTTTGGATGTGAAGATATTCATTTACTGGTGTAGAGAAGGTCCTTGCTAAGACATCCCTCAATGGACAGAGCAAGAAGTAGTTGAACAGAAGACCCTTGCTGAGATGTCCCTCAGTGGACAGAGCAAGGAGGAACTAAAAGAACTGAAAAAAGTAACACTTTTCTTCTGAGCCAGAGGAGATTGCTACATTTCTGCAATTTCTTAGGCAAGAGAAGCAGAGCTCTGCTAGGAAGCCCCCTTAAGTGGGGGCTGAGCAAAGCTCAGCTGTAGTGGCTCTCCAGGAGAGGAGCAGGATTGCAATATCCTGCAGGGAGACCATCACCCATCATACCAGGTATAGCCTGACTCTCCAAAACAGTCAGGATACCCTTCCCTGCAGAGCTGTCCTGCCAGCTTCAGGCCTGACTTTCCCAAACAGTCAGGATACCCTTCCCTGCTGAAGCAGTTTCAGGCCTGACTCTCCTGAGCAGTCAAAAAAGCTTCCCTTCCAGGGCTGAGCTGTCTCTTTGCAGCTCCAGCCACCAGAGCTGTCCTAAGCAGCTCCACGTGTCCGGGACACCTCTAGGATAGAGCTGTTCTGAGCAGCTCAAGGTGTTCTGGATACTTTCCCCTACAGGGCTGAACTGTCTCTTTGCAGCTCCAGCCATCAGTGCTGTCCTAAGCAGCTCAGGGTGTTGCCTGACTCCCCAGGTAGTCAGGATAACTTTCCCAGAGTTGCAGAACTCACATTTTGGTGACAAAATCTGGGACCAAACCCGTAGAGTTGCAACAAATTTACTTGCAATTAGGATTCATAGGGGCTCACAGATATTGAAGCAACAATCACAGAACCCATATGGGTATGAGCTAGACCCTCTGCATATATGTTGTGGTTGTTAACTTGGTGTTACTGTGGGACTTCTAACAGTGGGAGTAGGGGTGTCTCTGAATCTTTTGACTGCTCTTGGGATCATTTTCTTCCTACTGTGTTACCTCATCCAACTTAGATATGTGGGTTTGTCCCCATTCTTATTGTAACTTGTTATGCCATGTTCAGTTGATATCTCTGGGTGCCCTGCTTATTTCTGAAGGGAAATCGATGAGGAGTGGATCTGGGAGAAAGAGGAGGTGTGGAGGGTAGACTTGTAGGAATGGAGGGGAAAAAGCTATCATCATGTGATATATGAAAGAGGAATAAATTCCTTTAATGTTTTAGAAGAAGAACTAAGGGCTTTGTTCTAAATAAAATGACAAGCAAAAAATACTCCTTGGTGACAAAAGTATTCATTGACAAAGAGAAAACCTTGGTAACAAGTGGTGCTGCAAAAATTACATATCTACATGTAAAAGACTGATTTCTCCTCTATCCTGCAGAGCAATCAACTCCAAATGCACCAAAGGCATTAGCACAAGACTTGAAACCCTGGGTCTGCTAGAGAGAAAACAGTTCACGGTGCCAGCACAGATAAAGGCCTTTCTGAAGAGGATTCTACTTATCCAAGAAATGGGACAAATTGACAAATGGTACCATATGAAATTAAAACTTGGGGCTCATATTTTGGAGTCCATGACCATCATGGGAGGAACATGGCAGCAACAGGCATGGTATTGGGACAGCAGCTGAGGTATTAGATCCCTATAGGCAAGGGAGAAAGTGGAAAGAGCTGTAGCAAGGGATTCCACAGAGGCATTGCATCTGGCTTGAATTTCAGAGTGATAGCACCTAGGCTTTGAACTACTTTTTGTTTAGAGTCAATGATTGTTACCTTTTGTTTAAAGTCAGGGATAGGTATCTGAGTAGCTCTTTTGAAGGATTTACAGAGCCTTTGCCTGTCTTACTCTTGGAGTACCTAGCAAACAAGGAGGTTTCATGGCTGAGAATTGTTTAGGCAAATGATTCCTTCAAACAAATCCAGATATGAGTTCTTGGTATACAGAAATTGGCTTGCTAGAGGTGTGATTTGTGTAACAATAAAGGAGATTTTGCAAAGCTACAAGGAGTCAGTCCATCTAGACTTTTACTAAGCCTGAATTACACTTTGGAGTGACCTCTTTTCTTCAACTGACCCACAATAAGCAGAACAGTGACATGGGTACCCAATGTGGTACTTGGAGAAAGAAGGGATCTGGACACTCCAGGACTGGAGGTTAAAATTGTACTTATGTGTGTAAGTGAAGACTCCAGGATTTGGTAGGGACAAGAGGAATTTAAACTCCCCATCTCTGAAGCAACATTATGTGCAGTTGTTAAAATGCTTGCGAAAAGGAAAAGCATTAACTGCACAATTATGGAAATATGAAAGATACATATAAAATGGCTTCCAAGACAAAGAATAAATAAAGGGAAAAGGCCCTTCTCAGTAGAAAAGGGGGAAATATTTAGTCAAGAAAAAAAGATTTTCCTGGTAGAAGAAGGGGAAGGAAAATGCTCTCCCCAATAGCTATTAGTTGGAAATTACTGACACGATAGATCTGAAGCAATTTAAAGAAGAAATGGTTGCATATGGAATGCGTTCACCCTATGTAAGATTTTAAATAATGAGACTGCTCAGCATAAAATTATTCCAAAAATTGGAAGAGATTAATGATAACTGGAACCCAGAGCTCTCTGGCTCCACACTGCCTGTCAGCTCTTTTAGCAAAGGACCTACCAGCTCAGAGCAGCAACAACTGAATTTCAAGAATAATAGGCAGGGCCCCACAGCTGTAGCATGACCTAGCACAGCTGGCCTAGAACTTAGAATTTTCTTGTTTGTTTATTTACTTAATTTTGGTTTAAATGATTGCAATTTTTCCTTCAGAGCAGAAATAAATCAATATTAAAGATCCCTCTTTGGGAACGTTTTTGTTATTCCCTAATAGCAGGAATAACTTAATACCAATGATGTTTTCATGTGAGAAAAAAAATTAAAACATGCCCAACTTCTAGTTAAAAAAAAATCACAATCAGGACATAAAGTACTGAGCCACTGCTGTTTGAATTTTCAATTAGTCATTGATTGCATGGAGGATGCTCTCTTCTCTTGATCATCTAATTAATGCTTAAATGAATGTTTAATTTTCATAGTAAACAAATGAAAAGAGTAAAATTCATAATTTTAAATTATATCATTATATATGCTATTATCTAATTGTCACTGCTTGGGACTTGGCTCAGGTCTTTGGGCTGCTCCCTGGAGACTCATGGTTGAATTCTATAAAAATGTAACAACTAAAACAGAGCAGATTCTCAGCTTATTCAATAATGTGACTGCTAAAGTGAAAGCTCATAGAAATAAGCTCTTGCTGATAAAGAGCCTAAGAAATTATTTTTCCACAAAATTAAATGTAGGTAATTTGTTTGTTCCACACTATTAATAATTAACAGGTCAAATTAACATGTCACTTGGGATCTGTAAAAAAAAAAAAAAAAAAAGGACCCTTTTTTTAAGATTTTATAAAAATGCTCCATGGGTATTACCTAAAGTAACCTCTTAAAATCATATAGAAATTGTTTTTAATGTTTTTATAAAAGACTTTTGAAAAGCACAAAAAGCCTGTTTACATACAAATTCCACATGTTCCACAAAAAATATTGTACCCACTGTGGGTTATACTGCTTAACTTAATATTTCTGCATTTCAGAAACATCTTGTAGAATGATGTTTAAAAAGTGCATACATTCCTGGAAAAGCTATTGGAAAGAAATACCAAAGAAAATCACAGGCTATACAGGTTGTCTAGCAGCAGGATGAAGCAGGAATTGGCTACCCAAATTTGGAATAGGGGCCACTGCCAGAAGCCCAACTGCTCTACCTTTAAAAAGGCTAACTAATAAGCTTGTATGGGTGGAGCAATGGCCTTAACTAAAGAAAAAGTACAGGTGCTTGAGCAATCTGATAGTAAAAGAAAAGTTAGATGTTAAGCACATTGCAGAAAACTACTAGTCCTTGGAATTCTCCTGCATTTGCAGTTAAAAAGGAAATCTGGGAAATGGAGAATGTTAACTGATTTCAAAGCTGTAAATAAAGCAATTGAATGTTAGGGTCTTTATAACCTGCAATACTTTTACCTTCTTTATTGCCTAAAGATTGGCCTGTTACAGTTATTGATTTACAAGACTGTTTCTTCACTATCCTTTTACAAGAACAAATAGAGAGAAATTCGCTTTTACAGTACCTACTTGTAATAACACCCATGCTGTAAAGACACATCAATTCAAAGTCCACATAGGTGTCCAAGGGCCATACAGATCTGAGTGGCCTGTGCTGCCACTTGGTGTCATGATGACTTCTGGGATAGAGCTGCAGCTGAGGCCCATGTCTGGGTCCATGACTCTACCATACTTAGAGTCTCAGTTGATGACCTTGGCTCCTGTTATCCCAAAGGCTGTGGGGATGTCTGGTATCTGACCTGCCACATGAGGCCATGTTGATGTCCAAGAGCCATGCTGTAGCTGTGCCACACTGATCTGAGTGGCCAGTACTGCCACCTGGAGCCATGGTGGCCCCCAGGCCCTGGTTGCTGCCCAAGGTCATATCTGGGTTTGTGGTCCTATCCCAACTGGGGCCTGTATTAAGGTCCATGTCCCATGTTGACACCAAAGGCCACAAGGAAGCATGGGGTCAAGGCCACAGCCTATGGACTTGTTGGTGTCCATGGGCTTTGCCACCACACAAGTCAGACTGATCTGGCACTATAGTGTCTCCAGGCCAAGCTGTTGCCAAGGGCCATGTCTGGGTCCATGGCCTTATTTTAGCCAGGGTCTGTGTTGGTGTCTATGCCTCTTCTTACCATCAAAGGCCATGTAGATGCCTGATGTCTAGGTAATCACCTGGGACCATGTTGGTGTCCAAGGGCCACACTGCTGCTGGGGCCATGCCAATCTGAGTAGCCTGTGCTGCTCTCTTGGGTAATGGTGACATCCTGGCACAGGCTGATGCCAAGGAACATGTCTGGGTTTTTGGTCCTACTGCAACTGGGGTCTGTGTTGAAGTTCAAAGCCCACACTGCTACCAAAGGATACACGGAAGCCATGGGTCTGGGCTGCAACCTGTGGCCTTGTTGGTGTCCAAGAGCCATACTGTTTCTAGAGCCATGGTATACTTCAGACCCAAGCTGCTGCTGAAAGCCATGTCTGGGTCCATGGTCCTGCTGCAGCTAGGATCTGTGTTGTTGACTGTAGGCTGTTTTACCACAGGAAGCCATAGGAACCCATGCATAATGAAATCAGAGGCCCATGCTGAGTCAATCCAACCCTTTGCTGGCCCTGGGAAAGCTGGTGCTGCCCCTCACTAGTAACTGCAGCAAGAAACCTGGCCATGACCCTCACAGCAGAGCTAGACCTGCACTCAAGAGAGATGCCTCCACCCTCACCACAGACATGGGAGAACTGGCTACAATGCATGGACATGGAGTAGTTTGTTCTGCCGCTAGCCTGAACGGTATAGCCCCAGTGGCCCTGACTGACCAGCTCAGCTACCACCCAGGCCCACATCTAGGGACTTGGTTGGCCCACCCCAACATCTACTCCATCTGTGACCATGCTGGAATGCATGAAGAGACTGATACTGTGGAATGATACCTTCATAACTCAGGGCAGCCACAGAATATCCAAGAAGAGTTTGGTGAGGGTTCAGTGATGATGGTATACCAAAAACCAGAGGTCTTGAACCAGACCAATGACTCATAGTGGGGAACATTTACAAGGAAAGCTGATTAGACAAAAGGGTATACTGTGTGACATACCTTGACTCCCAGTGCTACTAAGACAAATGAAGAGAAGTTAGAAGGTGGAAAAGATGAAAAAGGGAAGAGATTTTTTTTTTTCATTTGTTTGTCTGTTTGGTTGGTTTGCTTCGGCTTTAATTTTTTTTTTTTAATTTCTTTGAAGAATGCTGCAAAGGTGAAGGGCAGATATGGAGGAACTGGGAAATGAGTGAATTTTGGGTGCATATATGAAATTCTCAAAGAATCCATAAAAACTATGTTAATAATAGAAGAGATCAATTGCACACTCTTAATGATTTTCAAAAATTATTGGGCGATATTAACTGGCTGCAGCCTAACATTGGACTGACTACTCAAGAATTAAGTAATTTCTAAATTTTGCAAGATGACTCAGACTTAAATAGTTCAAGGCAATTAGCAACTGAAGATGAAAAGAAATTGGCTCCAAGTGGTGGTGGTGCATGCCTTTAATCCCAGCACTTGGGAGGCAGAGGCAGGAGGATCTCTGTGATTTGAGGCCAGCCTGGTCTACAAAGTGAGTTCCAGGACAGCTAGGATGGTTACACAGAGAAATCTTGTCTCAAAAAAAAGAAAAAGAAAAGAAAAAAAAGAAAAGAAATCGCCCCAAATAGAACAGAAATTACAAAATGCCTATTGAGATAGATTAGAACTTACAATTTAATGTATTTTAATTATTTAACTTTCTACTCATTCCCCTACTGGACCAATTATGCAAAGGGAGGATAATATTTTAAAATAGATTTTTTAAGCTCAAAAGCAGGGTAAAAAGTAAAATTTTCTGAATTAATTATAAAAGGAAGCATAAGACTTCACCAGTTGTCAGGAATGTATTCAGCTGAGATTGTAATGCCCTATACTACTACTAAAATTATCCAATTATGGGTGATTAATGATGATTGTCAAAGAGCTTATAACAATTTCTTAGGGAAAATTAACAATTATCTCTACAGTAAACAGCTTCAGTTTATAATAAGAACTGAATGGATTCTTCCCCACATAGTGCAAAGAGCACCTATTTCTGGGGCTCTTACATTCTATACTTAAGAAAATAAATTAGGAATGGCTGATTATAAAGCAGGAAACATAAGTAAAATGATTCCAAGTCCATGTTTCAGGCCCCAAATCAGAGTTATATACCATTCTAATGGTTTTATTAGACTTTAATGAATCTCTTAATATAAATACTGATTTTCAGTATCCAGAAGGGGTTGTGTTCCATGTAAAAACTGCTGAATTAATTCCTGATAACTCAGATTTAACTTCACAATTTGTGCAACCACACACAAAAAAAATCCCAGACAAAACTTATCCACTATATATCACTCATATTTGATCTCATACTGGATTGCTTGGGCCATTAGCAAAAGAAAATAAAGAAATTGATCAATTACTGATAGAAAATGTGTAGGGAAAGGGGGCCAGCTAAAGAAACCCACCCTGATCCTGGAACCTAGAACCAATGAAAGAAACACACCCTGATCTGGGACCTGAGCCACTGAAAGAAACACTTTATCCCTGAACCCAGAACCAAAGAAACATGCCCTGACTCCGAAACCAGTGACAAAGAAACATACTTTGTCCCTAAAATCAGAGCTAATGAAAGAAATATGCACTGGCCTTAGAATTAGAGTCAAAAAGCTAAAAAAGAGCCGGGCGGTGGTGGCGCACGCCTTTAATCCCAGCACTCGGGAGGCAGAGGCAGGCGGATCTCTGTGAGTTCGAGGCCAGCCTGGGCTACCAAGTGAGTTCCAGGAAAGGCACAAAGCTACACAGAGAAACCCTGTCTCGAAAAACCAATAACAAAAAAAAAAGAAAAAAAGCTAAAAAAGGCCAGTGAAAGAAACATAGTTTGGCTCTGAAATCAGAACCTTCTCTGCCCCTGAACAATGAAACTAACTAACCCCTGAGCAGGAAAAACTAACCAATCCCTGAACAGAAAATCTTCTCCCTGAAGAAACTCTGCCCCTAAGAAATCCAAATCACCCTGCCTGTTCAGTTGTTGGCTGTTCTTTCCCACCCTGTTAGAGGAAGCCACTCTTCTGGACTCCTCCTTTCCAAATAAATCTCTTTCTCCAAAGAGTTGGGTATGAAGATCTTAATTTGCCAGTGCAGAACAAGAACCTTGCTAAGACATCCCTTAGGGAATTGAGTAGGAAAACACCTTGCAGAGATGTTCTCTTAGGGGACTGAGTAAGGTGGAATAGAAAAAGTAACAACTTTTCGCTGGAGCTGGAGGAGATTTCTACATTTCTGTAATGGTTTCCCCTTTAGCAGAGTGAAGTCAAAGAAGCAACATCTTGGGTGGGAGAAGAAACAGAGCTCTGCTGGAAAGCCCCATCAAGTGGGAGCTAAGCCAAGCTCAGCTGCAGCAGCTCTCCAGGAGGAGGAGGAGGATTTCTATATCCTGTGGGGACACCATCCCCCACCACACCCCAACTCCAGGCATATAGCCTGACTCCCCAAACAGTCAGATACCTTTTTCAGAGCTGAGTTGTCCTGTTGCAGCTCCAGCCACCAGAGCTGTCCTAGCAGCTCAAGGTATAGCATGACTCCCCGAACAGTCAAGATACCTTTCCCTCCTAAGCTGAGCTGCCCCATTGCAGCTCCAGCTGCCAGAGCTGTCCTAGCAGCTAAAGGTACAGCCTGACTTCCTGAGCAGTCAGGATACCATGCCCCCACCCCTCCTCCCAACCAGAGTTGTAACACTTCCTTACAAAATGTGTGTTGGAGGCTTCAGAATTTCATTAAAAAAATTATATTAATAATCAGGGCTTAAAAAAGTTTTCCATTACCTGACAACAGGCTGAAAAAAATTATAAAGAACTGCCCTACTTTTTCTTTGTATAATCAGGTACCTTTACCTGCAAAAAGTAATCCTAAAAGTATACATACAAAAAAAATGAAATTTGACAGATTGTTATATTTCATTTAACAGAATTTGAAAAATCAAAATATGGTCATCATACCATTGATACATACTCTAGATTTCAATGGGCATCTGCTCTGAGTTCTAAAAATGCTAATTTTATAATTACACATTTATTAGAGGCAATGGCTATAATGGGCATACTGATACAAATTAAAAGTGATAATGACCCTGCTTATGTTTCCAGTAAAATAAAACAATGTTTTTGTACATTATAAGATAAAACACATTACAGCGATACTATATAATCCTGTATTACCAACAATTGTTGAAAGATCTAATTGTACTCCAAAACATGCTTTTTAAACTGAAGGGGGATATGAAGAATCAAAGGGACAATTGAATAATGCTTTAAATTTTAAATTTTTAAAATGCCAATGAGGCAGGGACAACATCTGATGAAAGGCTTTGGGCTGTGGGAAAAAAAGCTGCTGGATTTTGGTTAAAAAAAAAAAAAGAAATCTGCTGAATTGAGTCAGCCTGTGTACTCCATGAATGTTTTAACATCAGAATGGAAACCAAGAAAGATGTTACGTGGAGACTGAGGTTATGATTATGTTTCTGCATAAGGAGATGCAGGAGATGACAAGTTGTGGAAGAAAGATTTAAAAAGCTTCTGAAGTGGATGGCTGATTCTCCTACCTGGGGACAGCTTAAGAAATTGCCTGATGAAGGGGAAAGAATTAATAATTCAACTGGCTAGGGAATCTTTGAATGCTACAATTGGTTCCTTGTGATGCTGTCTTTGGTAACTATACATGTAAAGGGGAATAAGTATACATATTAGACCTATATTCCTAATCCTCCAATTCACAAAGGAGTAAGTTGTGGAGATATGGATATTCTTGTGGTGGTTAATGAATCTTCTTGGCCACCTGGTCCTTATGACAACTGAGGATCTCCTCCTCTGGAAGAGGGTAAGGAAATCAGAAATTATACTATGAGAGAACAAGGAATCCCTATTTGTACTATAAATATAACTTTGCAAGTGTGGTTATCTATAGTTAATACTAGCCAGGATTTTCATAAATTTTATATGCTTCATGTGTCTGGTTTTAGAGGACAGGAGATTAATGCTACTAGTTTCATAAATCTACCATTTTGTAAGATGTGGGTTACCATCAAGCAATGTGATTGGGTACACTGGCAACACATAAAAGTGAGAAACCTCCATTGCTTATCAATACCTCCCATGTAGAAGGCATTGATTGGAGCCCTTATAAGTTCCCTCAAGGAAAATATTCTCACTCAGAATTGAGATGGCAATGGTATAATTCAAATGGCTCTATGGAAATTAGTTCTACTGTTAATGAACCTATTCGATGGCATGGAGTTGAAATCCAAGTCAGGTCCCCTCTTGTAATTTGGCAATTCAATTAAGATTAACTTGTGGAAATTAGCAAGGGAAAGAAAGTTAAACATTAAGGATGGTAAGTATACTTTGCTTTTAGATTAAATCAGAGTCACCCCTTTGTAGCATGTACACCATTACCTTTTTTGTTACTTAAAAGGCCTGTACAATGGCATTCTAATAACTCTAGTATCACTTGTGAACACTGTACTCTTCATACCTATGTTAATTCTAGTATATCTTGAAATGTCACCTCTGAACGTTTATACATTCTTAGAGCAAGGCCAGCAGTCTGGGTACTGGTGAAGCTGTTGAAGCCATGGCAAGACTCATCTGTGATGGTTCTAATACAGAAGCTCACTGAAAGAATATTAAGAAGAATTAGTCAGATGTTTGGACCAATTATTGCTGTGGTTATGGAAATTATTACATTAACTACTGTAGCTTCTACAGTTGAACTGGTGCTTCATAAAGAAATTAAAACTGCTGAGTTTGTTAGAGACTGCCATAACCATTCTACAAAACTTTGGACTCAACAGAATCCAATACATAGTGAGATATTTAATAAAACAGCTGATTTGAGGCAAGCTGCAATACTAATATGAGATCAGTTAGAAATATTGAGTGAACAGATAAAAAATTAAAATGTGATGAGAATGTTACATCTCATTGTATTACACCTTTAAAGTTCAGTAATAGTAAGTATGACTGGGAAAAGGTTAAGATGTATTTGATGGGTCATCCTAATTCTTCTCAAATGATTTATGATTTACAGCAAGAAATTAAGGAAATCTTTCCAAAAACGTTACCTGATGTGACAGGAATGGATGTTATGGAAAGCCTTGAAGACACCATAACCTCTTTTAATCCTGCACATCATCTTAATAAATTTCTTGTTCTAGTGATTGTTATCCCTGTTACAGTGATAATAACTTTATTGGCTTTAAAGTGAATTTTGTCTTATTTGCATAAGATTGTGAAACAACACAATAGAGAAAAGGCCATATTTGCTGTAAGGTTACATAATCTTCAACATAATCCATTATAGCTTAAAAAAGCAGGGAGGGCATGTAGCAAGAAATTCAACAGAGCCATTGTATATGGCTTGATTTCCAGAGTGTTAGCACCTAGTCTTTGAACTACCTTTTGTATAAGTTGGAGATTGTTACCTTTTGTCTAAGTCAGGGATTGGTACCTGTACTGCTCTTTTGAAGGAATTACAGAGCCTTTGCATATATTAGTCTTGAAGTACCTGGCAAACTAGGAGGTCAAATGGCTGAGATTGCTTAGACAAATGATTTCTTTAAACAATTCCAGATAAGAGATTTAGGTATGCAGAAACTGGCTTGCTGGAGGTGTGATTTATATAGCAATAAGGTAGGTTTTTGCAAAGTTGGGAGGGGTCAGTCCCTGGAGACTGACTTTCCCTGCTGCTTTTGCTAAGCCTGAGTTACATTTTGGAGTGACCCCTTTTCTTCAACTGACCCACTCAAACCAGAATGCTGACAGAGAGTTAACTGGGAATGATGTGAGCTTTAAAACCTCACAGCCCACCCCCTTGACACACCTTCTCCTCCAACAAGGCCTCCTAATCCATCCCATATAGTTCTACCAAATGGGAACCAAGCATTCGAATATGTGAGCTAATGGAGGCCATTCTCAGCCAAACCACCACAGCATCTCACAGGAGCAAAATAAAATCAAGGATAAGAAAGAACAAAACAAATCTCTTGGGGCTCCAGCAAGATGGTTCAGCAGGTGAAGGCAGTGGTCTACAATTTTGTCTGAACTGAAATCTCCATCTTAGAGGGAAACTTTTTAAGACACAAATATTGTAGTTGTTGGGTTTCTATTTCCATGATAAACACCATAACTGACCACAAGCAGCTTGGGGAAAGGGGTTGATTTCACTCTACAGTGAGAGCCTACTGTCTTTGCTGAGGAGACAGGGCACGAACCAAGGGCCAGAACACTGCAGCAGAGGCAACAGAGGAGTTCTATTTACTGGCTTGCTCTCAAAGGCTTGCTTGGCCTGCTTTCTTACCTAGCTCAGGACTACCTGTCCTGGGATGGCACCACCCACAATGGGCGTGGCCCTTGTGTATCAATCATGTTTTCCCAGGAAGAGATTCCAACAACAGTTGAGTGGACACTAGTCCACACCAGCACATGGCTCTGACAGGCCTTGCCCTTCTCCCTAATTACCTATGCCTTGATAAAACACTGTAGCTCCCAAAATCCACTCCCTTATTTGGCCAATCCCTCCTCTTGAGGCTGACTACCAATGTCCAGCTAGCAAAGTATTGAAGTCCAGCTATCATGCTAAATTAAAATTAAACATGTCATCCATCATCCTAACACAGGGTTTCCTCTTGTACCTTTATAAACTGTCATTTTCCTCAGGGCTACATCTGTCTTCTCTCTATCCAGACAGTCCTTTGTCCTCTGGGACAAATACCACTGCCCCCTCTCCCTTGTTTCTTTTCCCTTCTCCCTCTTCCTCTGTCTCCTGTCTTTATCCCTTGTCCTTGCCCTTTATCTCTCTGGGACAAACAATCTCCTTTGTGCTGAGAACTTGGTCTCAGAACTTGGTCCTTGGGGTCCTGATCCAATATTTTCCCTTTCCACAGGCATCTTCCTTCAGGACTAATGTCCTGAGTTCTACTGCAGGGTTGGACATGGTCCAACATGTCCCCTGACTTGCACCTGTACTCCATGGCATATGCACACATAACACACACACACACACACACACACACACACACACACCAAACATATATACACACGTACCACAAGAACACACCACACACATACCACACTCACAAAACACACACACACACTACACACACACATCCCACATATACACACACACACATATGCCATAAGCACACACATACACATTCACACACACACACACACACACACACACACACACACACAAATATGCAAACACCACACACAAACACAAATAAATAAATGTTAAATTTTAAAAATAATCACCTCTCAGAGACTGTGAGAACCTCTGTGCTGATATTCTGGGTCGGGCACTAACATGGGCCCAGGGAAATAAGAATCAACAAACAAGCTAAGTCCTGTATTCAAGATTTTCCATGCTCTTTGTAGGTAGAAATGACAGAAAGAAAGCAAGTCTGTGCTGTTGGGTGGTAACAAGTGTCAAGCAGAAGAATGAAGGAGGGTAATTCTGAAAGGGCAGTGCTGCTTCAGAAAGCAGGAAGCAAACTTCTGACTAGTGGGAAGTCATTCCAAAAGAATGCAGAAGCCAGTTCAAAGGTCCTGAGGTGAACAAGTTCCTGGTATGTTCAAGGAATAGAAAGGCAGAGCAGATAACCCACAGCTGAGTGAGTGAGGGGCATGAAGTGGGATCTAATCTCAGAAAAGGATAAGGTGGGATGGAGAGGGTCATGTTGAGCTCATGACCACTGAAAGGAATCAGTATTTCCCTCACAGTGAGATGGAAAGGATAGGAGATTTGACTAAGAGGTGACTTAAACTAATTTAAATATTAGATTGTTACTCTGGCTTCAAGACTGAGAATAGACCATGAAGAATCAGCAGGAAGAGTTAGGAAGCTGGAACACAGACCCTGGATGCTTGCTGGACCAGCAGTCTCCTGGGCACAGTGAGAAGAGTCAGATTACAGATCTGTTTAAAAGCCAGGGTCAGGGCTGGGGAGATGGCTCAGTAGATAAAGCACCTGCTATGCAAGAATGAGGACATTTGCTCTGATCACAGCATCCTCACAAATGCATGCTGGGATGGCTACAGGCCTGTCATCCCAGAGCTCAGGAGGAGGAAATAGGAGGCACCCCCAGCTGGATGACGAGTTAGACTAGCCAAATCCATAAGCTCTCAGGTCACACACATGTAAGTCCACATGCACATGAACATGCACACACCACACACCTACAGAATAAAACACGTTAGGAGTCAAATACCAGATTTGAGATTTAGGAGAGTCCAGGAGTAAGAAAAGGCTCAGGGTTTGGGGCCTGAGAGCTACTTCCTGAAATGAAGAGCTTGTGGGCTGGGCAGGCTACAGGGAAGAGAGGGAGTGCAGAGATCCAGAGCGCAAATCTGGGGAGATCCAGGAGCTTCTGCTGAACTGGGACCTGTTGGCAAACCTGGTGTTCCCACATTAGTAGATGAGTGAAATGAGGCTCAGATATAAGTCCTGCATCAGGAGACAGGGTCTCTGCAGGTGTGGATGAAGCTCTCAAGCCTGACTCCTCCTCCAGCCCAGTCACCTGCAGAAACTTCACAACAGGAAATGAGCTGAACAATGTTAAACCTTTACTCCCAGGGTTCAGAGGAATACCATCTGCCCAGACTCTCTGATGTCTGGCTTCTTGGAGGAACCAGAGTCTCTTTCACTTTCAAAGAATACATTGACTAGCTGAGGAGCCTTGGCCTGGACACACATCAGTGAGCCTCTTAGAAGAGTAGGGTGAGTAGTGGGACCAATGGAATCCACCAGATGATTTGAGTTGTGGGAAGGAAGTCCTGGCCTGACTGCACTAAGGCATACTGTGGCAGACATGGGTGATCCATCCTGAGAGCCAGGGCCCAGGCTCAGCCCTGCTTGGAGAGTCTGCAGGCCAGCTCTGGTGGGAGGGAGGTGGCTGGATTCACCTGTGTGCTTCATGTGCCTGTTCCTGTCATAGTCTGTCCTGCACCCTCCTCTCTCCTGTCTCACCTGAAGCTGCAGGAATAAGGATCGTTAATAGTGGGGTATTTAGAGGGAGGACAGGGATGAGAAATAAAGAAGACAAAAGCAGCAGCTGGAACCAGCAGGTCTTGCATGAGCAGATTAATTAATCCAAGCAAGTTTGTTAAGAAATGTAGCATCTCATGTACTCTTTGAGGTGTGGTGTGGACAGCCAAGCTCAGCACAGAGCTAAGTCAGAAAAGAGAACACAGGATCCTTCAGACACAGCTGCCTTAGGACTGATAACCACAACCCAGGGGGAATAGTCAGGTCCCCAGGAGCTACAACTTCAGTTCCTCCGAGGCACTGACTCCAGTTGTGAGACTGGCTTTGCCAAGTCCACTCCTGGACATGTCACAGAACAGATGTTCCCTTTGTCCTTCATCAGGGCCTATGGGAAAGTCTTGGGTCTTGGGTCACTCTTACCCCCAACACTTACCCATGTGTCTCTGGGTAATTTGTCCTTTCAGCTTAGTTGGCTCTAGAGTATTCACCCTGTATGGTGCCCAGAGACAGGAGACTTCTAAAGATTCCTTCACAGGGGCTAGCCTGGACTGAGACTAAGCTCTTGAGTCCCCCTATGTGCGGCCTCTCCCCATCTCATCCTCTGTCACAGTAATGGCTCAAGGATTGACCTCCTCAGAGTGGGGCAGTAGAACAGGAAAAGAATGAGGAACAGAATAGTGAGTGTCCTGCACATTCCATCCCTGCATCCTCCATCCCTGTCTTCCTAGCCTCTCATGCTCCTCTCCCTGGAATCCAAACATCCCTTTCTTCCATCCCCCAACCCTTTTCCCTTGACTAGCATCCTCTAATCCTCCTGCTCCTGCTCCATGTCCTGCATCCTTCCATCTTCTTGCTTTTCCATCCCTACAGTTCCCACCCTCCATTCTCCAGATGTCCACCTTCCCACTCCTCCCTCTCCATCACTTTCCATGGCTAGGCCTGAGCCAAGTCTCTGCTGCTGTGGTTCTCCAAAGGTAGAGACCTGGATCTCCTGTCTGCTGCTGGTGGTGGGAACTGTGCCCTCCTCCAGGAACAGTGCTGCTTCTGCACCAGCAAACCCAAGCAGGTAGAGAGGCTGAAGACTTAATTAAGGACCAGACAAAGGTTCAGTGACAGCCATCTTCCTAAGGATGGGCTTTTGTTCCCTGCCACTCTGACTCCTCCCCTTCATCTCTCCATTCCTCCTTATCCTCACACTTCCATTTCCCCGTCCTTTAAAATGTTTACACAGCCGGGCGTTGGTGGCACACGCCTTTAATCCCAGCATTCGGGAGGCAGAGGCAGGCGGATCTCTGTGAGTTCGAGGCCAGCCTGGGCTACCAAGTGAGCTCCAGGAAAGGTGCAAAGCTACACAGAGAAACCCTGTCTCGAAAAAACAAAACAAAAAAAAATGTTTACACAAGTTCCTCATGGATCAAATTACTGCCATCACTAGGACAATGGCTACTCTGACTAGGAACGTATTGGTTCCCCAATCTTAGTCACTATATCCCTGTCTAATAACTGTGTTCAAAGTTTTCTCCAGGAATGAATGGTGGCCATCACGTGATCCACTGCAGCAGAACAAGTTAAAATTCTTTTCCTGGTTCATAAAGTCAACTCAAACTATACCAACTTAAGCCTTAGGGACCTTCATCATCCCCCTCCTGCAGGAAACAGTCGATGAGAAAATACATCCCTCTTGTTTTTATCTCTCCTCGGGGTCAGATAAATGACCTTAATGACCTAAAAGAACAAACTTTAGACAAGCTAAGAAACCCGCAACTCAGCATAATGATAAGCACACCTGCCTGACAGGAAAGCCATTCATTAAACTATAGAGAACACATCACTAATAAACTCCCTCCAAGAGTTCCCTCTTCTGTCCTATAAAGCCCAAGCCCTGCACCTGGACACACAGTCTCCATCCCCAGGAGAGCCTGGAGTCCTTCAGTTGTCCTGACCAGAGAACAATTGTACCTGTAGAGGCTACTCAGCTCTTTCTTTTATTTCCAGGTTTCCCCCATCAGTTCCAGTCAAACACCCATTTCCAGAACAGAAACAGCTGGCAGAGACAAGGATCCACTGGCCTCCTGCTTGGAGCAACAAGAGAAGGGAGACTTGAAGCAGGACTAGTGTGAGCTGCACAGCCAAGCATCATCTGGGGACTCTGTCACCATGGGAGCAGCTCAGTCCAAGAAGGCGAGTGACACAAAGGAGGCTCAGCATAAGGGCCAACAGGTCTTGGACCCTACCCACAATAGGACGAAGCAGATGGACCTGGAGCTACAGCAGAACAAATCCCAGGCAGAGAAGGACTTGATGCTAAGTAAGTACACCAAGGACCCCAACCCATCACTACTGTGATCACTTCATCACCACTGAGCCCTCCTGCCATGGTTTCCATGGGCAGGCTAACCTGTTAAAAGAATTCACAGGTTCAGAAGAGTCTGAAACCAGATGCCCTGCAGAAACCCCTAAGTGAACCTTAGAGCCTCACACTCTCCTACAGGAGTACATTCTCAGGCTCCTGGGAAGGAACACTCTGAAGCTGTGGTAATGGGGAGAGGCTGCATTCATATGGCTCTAAAAGGAGTGAGCACAGGGTTCAAGCCAGTTCCAAAAAGGATCACTTGATAACACTTAAGTTATAAGCCCAGACTGAAGCTGAGCAGAGGCAGACTCCAGTCCTGGTTCTACCAACCCAGACAAGTCATTTACAACCCTCATCCTCCATGTCTCCATCTAGGAAACAGGAGGAAAGTAAAAACCTGTTTCCTTGGGTTGTGCAGGTAATATTCAATGTGACAATTCACATTGAATATTAAATAGTATTCAATAAACCTTCAGGTATTATTAAGTACAAGCCCATGTAATTGCTGCTGCTATTATTATAGTTTGTAACACTATGAGACAGAATCTCAGAAACCCATATAAGGGAGCTGAGGCTCACAGAGAAAACTAGAAACTCACCCAGAGGACTAGTGTAGAACCAGGACAGATGTGTGAACTTCATGGTCCCAGGACAGGAACTTTTCTCAGCAGCAGCTCTGAGAGCATCATTCCTACCATGTGACAGCGAAGAAGGCTGTAAGAGTAAGCAGGGAGGACCCCAGACTTGCTCCCCTGGCTCCTACCTCTGTGTTTCTTAAAACCACACAACTGTTTCATTTCCAGAACCCACTCTTCCTCATTTCAGGCTCCAGGGGAGCACTTAACATGGATTCCCTTAGCCAAGACATCTCAGCAGAACAACTGGGTTTAGCTCATGAATCTCAGAGACACTCACATGAGAATGAAGGAAGTTGGTTTTTGGGAACTTAAGCAATCTATTGCAGAAATAAAAGATGAACTAAACTTGGAACTGTGAAAGGAACTTAAAGTTCACATAGATAGTGGTTCTTCACAAGTGACCATCTACCTGTATGGGAACCTGAATAAAGGCCTTAAATAGAAGGGCAGAGAAGCCATGATGAGGGCTAAGAGTCACATAGAAATGTTCCCTCTGGGCTCGGTAGTGCTGAAGTTGGATTGGACACAAGGAGAACCTGGAAACCATGAGGGTCAGCAGTCAGCCTAGCCCAAAGGCTCCCAGAATTCAGCTCAAAATGTGAGTTGGCAATGAGGACTCTGGGGCTCATGCAGGTCCTGAAGATCCAAAAAGGTCTCTTCTCCTGAGATGAATCACTAGAAGAGGGTATGCTCCTGCCTCAGCTTCAGTCACTTTCTTCTCCTGACTCCCCTTATTTCACTCTCACTTACCCAGGCCACACCCATAGACAGATTTTCTTTTGGTCACCAGCTCACAAAAACTGACACAGAGACTTATTATTAATTATGAAAGTTTGGCCTAGGGGCTGGAGAGATGGCTCAGCGGTTAAGAGCACTGACTGCCCTTCCAGAGGTCCTGAGTTCAATTCCCAGCAACCACATGGTGGCTCACAACCACCTATAATGAGATCTGTTGCCCTCTTCTGGCCTGCAGGGACACATGCAAGCAGAACACTGTATACATAATAAATAAATAAATCTAAAAAAA
>CABHPP010141256.1:0-21940 GCA_902168425.1 Peromyscus attwateri | reverse complement strand
CTTCTACTTTAATTGTCCTTTCCTCTAGGTTTTTACAGCGTTCTTGCCATTTTTTTGTCTGTTCCTCTATATAAGCCTCTACCTTCTTCATGATGTTATTCATAAGGCTGTTTTCTTCTGCTTCTTCCAATTTTTGATGATCAGCTCTAGATGTTGGAGGAGGGCTAGGTTCTGGTGATGCTGTATTGCTCTTCATTTTGTTGTATGTACTTCTGCCTTGATGTCTGCCCATCTCCTTGTGTTCGATCTTGGTCTTATCAGCGCACTTGGTGCAGAAAGAACTGACAGATTCGGGAAGTCTCTCTCTCTTGTCCAGATGGGAAGTCCGAGGCAGGATGGGAGCTCTTGTCCAGATGGGAAGTCCAAGGCAATATGGAAGCTCTTGTCTAGAAAAGAAGTCTCTTGTCCAGACGGGAAGTCCAGGGTAGGATGGGAGCTTTGTCCAGAAGGGAAGTCCGGGGCAGGATGGGAGCTGGGGGCCAGTCTCTAAATCTCAGGAAGTGGCGGGGGTCTCCAGGGATGATGGGCTTGGGGGCAGGGCTTGGAGATTGCAGGGTCTGCAGGGGATCTTGGAGCAGGGGAGCCTTCCCGGTAGGGGTGGGGGTAGAGGGATCCTGCCCGCTGGCCAGAACCCGGGGCCAAGGTGGGCAGGTCTTCCCAGGGGTGGCTGGTTTCCATATATATAAATGGGACTAAATAGATTGTTAAGATTATTTTTCAGTATTTGTCAATAGTTAAAACATGTTGGCCTAAATGTGAAGATGATTAAGTAGGAAGTTTGAAGAATTTGTGTTAGAATATAACATTTTAGTTAAGGTACTTAACTGCTCTAGGATGCTATGGGAGGACTGGCATTCAGACAGACTAGTGAAGCATGGACTTACTGGAAACCAAAGACAGCATAGGGAAGGACCTGTGACTCAATCAGAATCATAATATAGTACAGGAATATTTAGGCAGTGAGGGGCAGGAAGGAAGTTTCTTAGAACCACGTCATATTTTTAGTACTGTTACACAAACATACACATCTGCACATATAGTCCTTCTGTATTACCACACAGTTCACAGAGTCAAGCTTACTGTTCTTAAAAATCTAATCACAGTGCAACAGCCCATACAACATTTTCTGTGATTTCCTTTATCTCTATCATCTTTGATTCTGTATTTTCAGGAAGAAAACACAAAGAGGGAATGGAAGATATTTAACTTGAAAAATGTCCTCAGTTCAGTGGAGAGAGAAAAAAAAACATACAATCAAATATAATTCTAACAAAATGGACACTATGATTTTTATAGACATGGTAATAAAATGCCTAAGAGAGAAAGTAATCATTTTCTTTTTCTCATGGTTTGAAAGGCTTAGATATAGTAATACCAGGAATATGAAATCTATTGATAATGAATTGAAATTGCTCTATATCTACATGCATCTACATTTTTCTAAGAAGGCATTGTAACGGACATTAGATTATCAGCACAACATTCATCCAACAGGTTTTAGTTTTGCAGTTATGCCGATGTGACTTATTTTAATCAACCTGATGTAGACTGAAATCACCTAGAAAGAGAAAACCCCCACTGAGGAGTTACCTCTGCTAGACTGGCCTATTGTTATGTCTGTGGGACATTTTCTTAATGGCAAATTGATATATTGTGGCTCAGTCCACTGAAAGCATTTCCATCCTTAGACAGGTGAGCTATCATACTATAGGTTCTATATTGAATTCATGCCCTGACTTCACTCAGTGATGGACTATAATCTGAAATTTTGAAATGAAATAAACCTTCCCTGACTTTGAGTTTTGGTCAGTGCTTTATCACAGCAGCAGAACACCAAACTAGAACAGAAATTGGAACTATTTTATGTAATCAGAATTAGCTATCCATGCTATAAAAAGGCAATACATTTTCTCAGATGAAAGAGCTATTCGGCACTCTAAAGGATACAGCCGTATCCTAATGAGCTTAGGAAGTGACCTTAAATATTTCTAAGAGTTTAAAAGACAATAAACAAGAGATGGAAAAACATTAACACCAATGATTCTCTTCAGTTTTATCCTGTGATTGGCAACAATCCTCTTAGTTTGCCAATGCTTGACAGTTTGATTCCTCTATATGCCCTATAATTTTGCTGTTGATCATCAGTTTGTGATATCCACTAATATTTTTTTTATCAGTCAGAGGCTACAGGTGATATCTGAACTTTTCTATGCCCTAATACTTAAAATGTTAATCTATTCTTCCCCATGATCAACAAGATTATTGCCCTCCCAACCCAAGTCAATTCATTGGAGCAGTATGAGTCCTACAAGGAAATAGAAGGACTGAGCAGCAGGGTAAATAATGACATGTTTATTAGGAACCAAGCCCAGGGGAAAACAAGGAGGATGTGAATTTAGCAACATGCTTCTGGTCCAGATGAAAAAGAGTATTCAATGCATTCCATGACAGAAGAATTTCATTACCTACAATTACACTTTGAGGTACTGGCTTATGAACATTGATTAATGACAAGGAATCTGTCAAGAACATCACATGTGAAAGTTTGTCTTTCTCTTATACTATGGCTTGTCACTAAAAACAAATTTTGGCATTTATGTTCAAACCCATTGCAGAACTTTTAAGCAGGAATAATTAGAACCATGTAATTCCTTATGCTTTCAAAAACTTGAGCAGAGATTCTGAAATTCCTAGAAAATAGGGGTTCCTAGAAGCCAAAATTTTGGCAAAATCATCATCATTGCCTCTCATTCCTATCTTTTTTTTCCTATGTGAGAATGTGGTAAAAGCTATCTCTCTGTGAATTAGTGACAAAGTCTTCTTATGTGATTTGGTGTAACATAGTGCTATGTATATTACATATTTTCTCTTATACTAGTATAATGTTAACTCCAAAAAGTTTTCTAATTTTCATTTATTATATGCTATCCACATGCCAAATTGTGCTTGAAAAATAGTAAATGAGTTGTTGCCTAAATTTGCTAATCATGAAATTACTCTCAGGAACATTACAGTTCTCAATCTTAGAAGAAAAGAGTATATTGGATTTCAAGTGGAGAGAACTCATATCCAGTCTGTATATGAATGGAAACAATAGAATAGTGATTAAGGGATTAAATCACTCTCTCTTTAGGACTCATCTAGTCTGAATTGAATGCTGTTTCTCTTTATGCTTAATTTAATTTTCTTACTCTGGTAAGGAGATAAAGTATGAAAGTCATAGATAGCTATGAGATTCAAATAAGAAAATTCACCTTTATCTGACTCTGGCCATGTAATATATCTCAATAAATATTAAACCTTTATTTTAGTGTCCTTATATTTTTAGTTGGTATGCATTTGAAAATCAATATTATACATATTAATCTCAAGTACTAAAAATAATTGATAAGGCTGGCCTCTTCCTGGCTATTATTAAATATTGAAGACAACCATGAAAGGTCACATGTAATGGAGTAATAAAATGTTAGGGTTTCACTCTCAGGCGATGTCCCTTAAATTTGGTTATCAGATTAACTGCATCACTCATTTTTCTGGGGTTGCCAAAAAAGATGACATTAGAGTTCAATAATAAATAATATTCTGTGTCAGTACTATTTATCATAATTTAATAGTGCAAGCTTGATTTTTAATAAGAGGAACATTACACTAAAATTGTATGTGCTAAATGCTTACTGAGTAAAATCCGACTCACAACTGAGATCAGAATGCAGAATATTAGAGAAAGAAATGCTCAGGTAGTAATCAGTAGAGAGTTTAGCAAAGACAATGAGAGAGAAAACCTTTAAAATGTATCCTATTCTTCAATATGAATGATCAGATTTTCTTGAACTCTAATGTCAGTGATTGAAGACCAAGTTTGAGTCAAGATCTGGCTGTATTTAGCTTATTTTATAGAAATCATGCTCAACTCAATGTTCAACTGAAAAACAGACAATGTTATATACCTTGATTTTCACTTCAGCACAAAATGAAACAATGCACAGGAGTAAACTGACCAACTAGCCCTTGCATATGTGTGCAACTAATCAGCTTTTCACCTTCTGTACTCCTTCCGGGTAAGGATAGGTTTTTCAGACAACTACCCTGAGGGAATCAAAAACCAAAATCAACACTCATATCATAATTGTGTTTGATTTCCATTTTCTTTCGACAACAGAATAACCAGGCTGACCAGAACTTTTCCGAACAGTGTCTGCTCCCTGCTGGAGTAATAATACAATGGAAGAACTGAGTCAGGTAGAGATCTTATGACTTCCAGAGAGGATCGAATGGAGGAAGTAGGTATAAGCAGCTTTCAGGTACAGCCACTGAAGCACAAATAATAAAAGATGGAATGTAGACAAAGTATGCACTGGTGCAGGTAAATTCAGCTTCCTAAAAACCATGACATAGAAGAACTGACTATGCTGTAATACGAGGATAAAGACAATAATTATTAACGTAAAATAGAAGCAAAGAAAGCAGAATACGGTGAAATAATGAAAGAAATCCATCTGAAAATTCTAACTGCATGTTCCAGTTAAATGCCAAGTTTTGACCATGTCTGTCTGAACATCTAGGGAAGTTGTAGGCAGGTTCTATGATCTTGGATATTATTAAGGACCTGCCTTAATAATATTCTTCCCAGGGGCCCAGAAAAGAAACTATGAATGGCAGGAATTATTTACAGGAAATGAATCTAAGTACACAGAGTTCCTAATCCATCTACTTTATTCCTTTGGGATTCTATCTACACAGCTACAGTTCTGTACTCAAGCCTAGCT
Source organism: Peromyscus attwateri (assembly GCA_902168425.1). Taxonomy (NCBI): domain Eukaryota; kingdom Metazoa; phylum Chordata; class Mammalia; order Rodentia; family Cricetidae; genus Peromyscus; species Peromyscus attwateri. The sequence goes on along the minus strand of CABHPP010141256.1, from coordinate 17,174 downwards.
CCTTTCCTGCCTGATTTCTCTCTAACTTTATCTTCTGTCCCCACTAATTTCTATTTTAATTCTCTCATCTTAGTTCTGCCCCAATTTGGTCTTTCTCTTGTCATTCTTATCCATCTTATTCCTCCCCATCTGGCTCTTTCTCATCTTCCATCTCATTCTTCTAGTTCTCCATCTAGTTTTCCAGTCAAAATCCTCCAAAATCCTCTGTAAGTCTCTGAGGTTTACAGTTATATACCCATGCAATAGCAATGCTCTAACCAAAGCAAGGTCACCAGGCTTGAATTCTGACAGGGTCATAAAGTCAGACAAGAATTTTCCTCAGGCAGTGACTGTCAGGCTTTCTTTTACAACCTAAAAAGGAAATGGTAAAGGAGGAGGTCAACTGAGAGCCAAAATCCATTAATATATCAGAAAAAGGGAATTTATGTGCTCAAATTACATTCCTAGAAGTGGTTAGGTAAAAATGTTAGGAGTCTATATTGTTAGTAAGGCTGTATAAGAAAGGAGGATCTCAGCTTAAATTGCATAAGAAATAAAGCTATCTCCCTTACCTAAGAGACAGGTGTTGTATCTATAAGGGTGTTATCTTAGTTCAGGAGATCATTTGGCCTTGGATGCTTGATAGAAAAATACACTGTTAGGAGTTCTTGGAAGCACACAAAGCATACAAGAAAATCATTGTAGGAATCAGCTAATATATATATATACAAAAGCTAAAATATCACCAAGACTTCTTAAGCCATGGCTTGACCTTTGGAAAAGTCCTTCACTTTTCTAAGTGGTAGCTTTTTTGATAGTAGCTGGATTCCATTACATTTTCCTGCAGCTTGTAGCACTATGACACAATGTCTTAGGTACACAGCTTCTCTAGACTTTCTAAAGTCTACTTTCAAATAGATTACATATGCTGCATTCACTATGTATGCTTCTAAATATTCTAGCAAAGAAAACAGAAAGATACAATTGTCTTAATCCCAAACTGTACATTTGAGAAGTCACACCATAAATGAGTCATTGTCATATATGTCACATATTGTCAGCTCTTTAAATTTTATATGAAATGTTGAATTTTGATACCCAGAACCCTGCCATCAGGTACAATTGTATCTTTCTTTGCATTCCTAAGAATAGGATCAAAGACTGACTGTTGAGATTTTGAGAGAGAAGGCTGCCGGAGTGACTTGGTCATCTAGATACCTAGTACCAATAACCCATAGATCTGAGCTGAGGAAAGGATAAAGTTCAATTGTTTAATGTGAGAGAAGCAGAGCAGGGGGAAATGAATGGTACTATTGTGGCAAAGCTGGTTCAATTCAGCTTCTGACTGACACTGAGGCCACAGTAACTAAATGCCACTTCTCCATCATCATCACCGTAAACATACACATGAAAAAAATGAGACTTGTTTTCTGACTAATTAGTTCTAGTATTAGGGCAGAGTTATATTAAAGGATAATAAAAATAGTACTAGATAGGAATCAATATTCCTACACTGTGGCTAAGAGTTGGTGCTGAGTAGAAAATGATATGTATTTTCTTCCTCTTTTGCTTTATTGAGAATGAGACAGGTTGGCTTTTTTTGTTTTTGTTTTTTAATGTAACCTAACATTGGGATCACTTGTTTCAGCCCCTGAGGAGCCAAGGTTACAGACAATGCATCTCCACTCCCAGCTGGTGTTTCTTGTCCTCAGGACAGTTGCCATTCTCATCAGCTCTGCCACCATTGCATCACTGCAGGTAAGAACACCGAGGCCTGAACAGGAGAGAAAAACATTTTCAAAATGCACTCAGCAAATCAAACTGTCTTTACAGATGGGCTTTGTGGTGAGAATACAGAGCTCAGAGCTGGAGTCGCTGGATTTCTAGGTTTTGTTTCATTGTACTTGGCTATTTAAGAAGTTAGTGAAATCTAGGTTGACATTTGGGGAGTCTCTAACGTTGAAAAATAAGTACACCTCTCAGAGCACAATCTATTGAACTTTATGTATTTTTCTCTGATTATCAAACTGATTATACACAGCTGCTATATAAAATGAATACCAACATCTGCGACACTGCATTTAATTTTTTCTAGAAGGAAAACCTCATCTGTTGCCAGAGTGCCAGAAATGAAAGTATTGAATATATAATTCTGGGAGGCAGAGCTGACCTTTGCTTCTCTAGCCTGGAAAACCCCTTTAATTGCATATCCTGCCTGTGACGGCCTAGCAGTCAGCTTGGGGCTCCATAAATGTGAGTGTTTCATGAATTTAATCTGCTGGATGGTACCAATGTCTACACTGAGGCTGGGATAATAATTACAACTCATTCCTCAGATAACTGTACATTATCCATATTGGAGACAATATGGCCAGAGTGGACATAGGCTGTTCATCCTTACCTGACTCTTTCAAAGCATGTTTTATGGGGTTTTTTTTTGTTTGTTTGTTTGTTTGGTTTTTTTTTTTAAATCAAATGTGTGGCTTTCAGCAAGGAAAAGAGTGAACATTTTAAAAAAGTAAAAATGTGATGCTTCCCTTGCAGCTAAAATGTGGATGTATGATTTAGTTTTTGTCAGTCATGCTGTCATTAGCCATTAATTTGTAGCCTTAGGAAGATAGGTAGCAGAGACAGCCTGGGTCTATGGTCTGTGCTGTTGGTGGAAGCTTCCAGATTGCTCCATAAAAATTAATATCTGAAACTTAGCCTGGGTATTGTTTCTCTTAAATGAGATTAGAAACAAATGTCTCAAGCTTCTCAAAAATTCTGGCACACATGCAAAAAGGGATTAAATCCATCTACACTGTATGCTACAGATACCTCTCTGCCTACAAATAGTACTGAAATATGCAGTGGAATTATTGTGAAGAAGCCTATCAACTAAGACTTCTAATTGGAGTTCCTTGCATTTGAAAAACAAACAAAGTAAGCAAGCATGAGTTATAAACTCCTGGAATGGCATGAAGTGAAAGAGACAGAGAGGAAAGCTGAGGAAAAGAGATTTTAAAAAAAAGTGAAAAGGGGAGGAAGAGAGAGGAGAGGAAAGGAAAACAAAGCAAAGGAAGGGAGGAGGGAAGGAGAGTGAAGGAAGGGGGAGGAATGGGGAGGAGAGGGGAGGAGAAAGGAGGAGAGGGAAGTGGAGGAGAGGGAAGGAGATGAGGAGAGGAGAGGGGAGGGGAGGACAGAGGAAGGGAGGAGAGGACAGGGAAGGGAGGAGAGGAGAGTCAAAATTAATTGTAGTTGCAGTAAAAAGCCAAACCAACCAATCAAAGAAAGAAAGAACTGCCTGGAGTCAAGTGACTACAGTCAAATGAAATCCACAGGCTTTGGTTATGCCTAAGTGTGAATGTGCCTTCATCTTGTTACTGTCCTTTAAGATCTCACCCCCAAAGTTATGATGCTCAAGCAAGAAGCCTTACCTCTCTTCTCACAGATGAATAACCTTCACACATGAAAGTATTCTTCCCAGTGACCAGATGATTTTGCTTTTACCAGTATCACAAGCCATCTCTGAACTGAGTCAGTGTGGTCAGGACAGCAAAATTCGACTGGCTAGACTTGTACTATGTTGCATAGAACCCACAAGTGTTAAAAGTAGAGATTGGGTGGTTTCCTATGGAAAGTTAGAACTCTGATCCCATAACAAAAGGTTTTAACAATCTAAATAGCTGATAGGATTTAAGAACAGAGTGTGGTTGGCTTCCATTTCAACAGAGTCACCCTGTGGTTAGGAGCCACCCATCACCCCTGCCCACCTTCACCTGGTCTAGGGGTTTGGGATCTTTTGGACATGGACCTAGCTGGCAGATATGACCATAAAAGTTGGCTTTGAGCATCACAAAGTGTCCTCGCTTCTTGTCTAATGCTCTGCTGCCTGGTTGGAGCTGTACCCGCCACATACTCCTCTGATCATAGAGCAGCCCCCATACCTTCCACACCACTATGGGCTGTATATCCTCTCAAATTTTGAGCCCAAACAAAATTTTCCTTCTTCAAGTTGCTTCTTTTGAAAGCATACCCCCCCCCAAATTTTGCCCTGACAGCCATTATTAAAGCCCTATATTTATGTTGTGTTTAATTTCTGATTTTAAAAAAGTCAGAATGTTTTTAAAAGTAAGACAATGGGTCTGTGATGATTATTGTTAATTATCAATGTGACATATTATATTATCTCCTGGAGATGGACCCCTGAGCGTGCCTGTGGAGTATTATCTTGATTATGTTTATCGCTATGGGAAAAGCTGCTCACTGTGGGTTGTAAACAGTTCTAGGAATAGAAGCCTGAAGTTCATAAAAGAAAGAAAAAGAAACAATTACTAGCAACCATGAGTTCACCCAATGAGATCAGTGCTTCAAGCTGCTACTGCCTTGACTTTGCCCCCATGATGGACATTAGACAAAATTAAACTTTCTCCCAAAAGTTGCTGTTGTCAGAGGATGTGATCACAGCAACAAGAAAAGAAACTCAGAGACACATGGTAAACTGGTAAAAGGATGACCCCATTCACAAGACATCTGTTTCAGTTCTCAACAGTATTCCAACCCTCAGTACAGTTCTATGTACCCATGTGTTCCTTGGATGGTAGAAGAAAGATAAAGCCACTGCTTTTCTTTGGTTCTCTTCTGTGGCACTTTGAATCCCTTGCTCTTCACCATGAAAATGATCACCTATGGAAACAAAGCTGATTACTTGGAACAGATACGTTTAAAAATAACTGCAATTAGCACTAATTACCCTCCCAAGGCTTACAAGGTTAAAGAAGCTATTACTGTTATTATTATTATTATTTTTCAACCACAACAAGAACAAGTTGGATCAAATTTACTCAAGAGAATTTTGTGTCTAGAAGTTGTGGCTTGAGTTCATTAAACGTGTATGTATACAAATTCACTCACTTGTACAAGTGCATACATGAGCCTGTGTATACGAATCAATCAGATCTTAATTATTCAGAAGGAGAGGGGGTGCTCCAGGCCATCTAGCTACCTGTGACACTATAGCACTTGCTCTAATTTATACTTTACCAACAAGCCTAAATATATCCTCCCTTGAGCAAAAACAGTAATTCAACTCATGCTTGCTGAGGAACTCAAGTTAACATTTTCTTCTGAGGTTAGAAATTACACCTAATATATGCTGTGTTTCTCTTTTGTAATGCTAATTAAGACAGAGACTGAAGGAGACAGCTGATTCCTGCTATATATGCTGAACCAACTGTGCCTCCCTTTCCCATGAAAAAAAGAGAAAGATAGAAGAAAAAAAAGAAAACAAATTGAAATCAAACTAGGTTTACTTTGCACAGAGTTGGAGTACTACAACTTCCCCTAATATTTTTATTTGACAGGTTTAAAAAGGAAATTTAATTATAATACTTAATTAAATGCTAATTACCATATTTATTTGCTTGATGGCTAGTTGAGTTCCTTTCCTATATTGGATGTTAATTCCTTTTATACATATTATTTAATTAATTAATTTTTTGCTGTTCCATAGGAAACAAATTTTCCTTTGTTGTAGCAAGACTACTTGGAATAACTTAGTGCCATTTGCAGATAATTTGCATTATTCCCCTGTGTATTGTGGGCCATTCAAAACTGTCTGGAATGCCAATGCTGTAGGATTTTCCCTCACATAATTTCAGTACTTTGCTTCATAGCCTATTTTTAAGTATTTAATTCATTTTGAGTTGAATTTTAAAATATGATATGAAATAAAGGTCTAATGATTGAGTGTGGATGTTATTTACACAACATCATCTATTCAAGAGATAATCTTGTCCTATTGTTATGATTGGCATTTATGTAACTTGCATAAAAATGGATAAAAGATGTGACTAGACTTGTCTCTATTGAAGACATAATAATAACCAACTGGTACATAAAAATTATCCACATCACTAATCATTAGAAGCAGTGAAAATTAAATCATCATGTGTTAATACCTTAAACTGTTAGAATGATTATTATACAAAAGATGAGTGATTATAATAGGTGAAGATGTAAAAAAAGAAATCCTTTTACCCTGATAAGAATGTATATTAACCCACCACTAGAGAAACATTATGAAGTTCCCTCAAATAAATAAGAATAAGACCAAAAAATAATCCAGCAATTATACACACACACACACACACACACACACACACAAAGAAATCATTGATTGCGTGTCTATCAATGCCTAAAGGAAATGTGGTTTATATGTGAGTTGAGATATTATTCCTCAATCATAAGAAAAAAAATTCCATTTTATAATAAAGTGGATAAACTGGAAGACATTATCTTCAATGAAACAAATCAGATAAACTAGATGCAAAAGAATAAATACTCCTTACTTTACATATGTGAAATCTAAAAAAGGTTATAGTCATTGAAATAGAGAAAACAATGATTGTTACCAGGAGCTGGCTAGGATCCATTTAAGGTTCGGAAGGAAGTGGGCAAAGGCACAAAATTTCCAGTATATGGTTCAATTCAAGAAAGATATTACACAATAGATACCGTTGATAGTGAACTGCAAACCTGGAAAGATTGTGTTCATGAACCAGCTCTAGTTTTGCTCTGATGGAATGTCTAACTAAGCAATCTTGAAGAAAGCAATAGTTACCATTGCTCATGTATTTTGTATCCCCAGTCATAAAGACAGGTAGGGTATCGCAGAGTAAAGGAGCTTATACCATGGTGTCCATGAAGCAGAAAAGGAATTTTTGCACTTGCCATCCTCCTATGCCTTTTCCTCTACCAAATAAATCTCTGGAGTTATTGGATGGTACGAGACATGTTAAAGACAGGTACTCTCTCCTCAGTTAATCCTCTTGGAATGGCCTACATTGTCACAGCCAGATGTATTGATTAATGCCTTAAGCATCTTCAAGTCAATCAAGTTGATAGTATAGATTAATGACCAGTATCTGTGAGGTGTTATCTAGCTTGTGTCAGGCATCCCCCAAAGAATATGGGTTTGCCAAAATATCCTGCATTATATCACATATATTAGTACTTAAAATGTAGAGAATTTGTAGATGTTCTCAGAATACCATGGCTTTGTAACTACAGATCTTATTTTTTAGATTGTCAGACCAGAGGATTTAAGGATTTCATTATTCTTGACAAAGAGAGCAGCAGTTGAAACAAACAAACAAATAAAAATACCAAATTTAATTTAATGTCTTACTGATCCCTTTACACTGTAGTAATTTAGATACTCAATTTCAAATGTTTAACTAAAGGATTGATTTTTTTTCACCTGCAAAAAGAGGTTTATCTCCTTTGCATGGTGTAATCAAAACAGTCTCAAGATTGGAGAAAAAAAAGAACACTTACCATAGTACTTGTACTATTTTTGTAACTTTAAACATATCAATATAATATTTTGAATGGTTGTCCTGTTATTGCTTTTTCTTAAAATAGAGTCTAAGAACTAGATAAATTGATCCATTCCTTCCAAAACCTCAGCATTCATCATGAGGAATTTTGACATGCTACAATCACCTTCTTTTCGTGGAACTTAACATAAGCAAATGTTTTCCTCTTCAGAGTTTGACTTTAAACATTTCCACAAGTGAAGTACTAGGGAATCTAGCCTGGAACAAAGGACACAAATTCTGTTTCTAATGGAGAAACAGAAAGTCAAATGAAGGACCTGTCCTTAAATCTACCACACAAGCATAGCCACCCAGGAGAACCATAGAAGAGCTACCCAGAAAATCATGGAGGCTGGACACCATTTCTCTACCTGGTATATGGTGAAGGAGGAATTGCTTCATTGTGTATCTATCAAAAACTATGCTTGGTGCTGGAGAGATGGCTCAGCAGTAATGGCACTGGCTACTCTTCCAGAGGTCCCGAGTTCAATTCCCAGCAACCACAAGGTGGCTCACAACCATCTATATTGAGATCTGGCACCCTCTTCAGGCATGCAGGCAGAACACTGTATACATAATAAATAAATAAATCTTTTAAAAAAAAACAAAACCTATGCTTATCTGAAAGGAGAATTAAAACACCTTTTCAAAAGCTTTTGCTCATGTTTGCAGAAAGTTATCATCATATCTAAGCCAAGTATTAGGGAAAAAAGTGGAAATTTTTAGATTTGACTCTGGGGATTTGCATGGAGCATATCACTTATACTTGCAGCCTGGAGGAGAATGAAAATCCATTATCAAAGAGGACACCCCCAAAGACTGCCATGTCAGTGGGAACCATTGGGAAGATGCATCAGTGACTTTGATAAGAACTATGATGGAGAAACTGGTAATGGTATTAGCGATGCAGAAAATATCCATATCAGCGGAAAGACTGCATTTACCAGGTACCAAGTCAAGAAGTTCACAAAAAATAACTTCATTCCATCCTTTATCTACATAATGTACATACTGTCCTGTTCATTTTATAGACAAAGACACTGAATAAAAATAGAATTAAGTTTGGTTTATAGGCCACACAGCAAGTTAACTACATTGAGATTTCATCTTGCCTTAGTCAGAATGGCCAAGATTAATAGAGAAAAACATCAACAGATGCTAGAAAAGGGGAGCACATACTTGTTGCAGGCTTTTTCTTTTAGGCCACTGCCAGCTCCCATATCATGACACGGAGACTTCTTATTAATTATGAATGCTCAGCCTTATCTTAGCTATTATTTTAATTTCTTTCTCTTTATCTACTTTTTGTCTTGTTGCTTTTTGCCTTCTTTTTTCTGTATATAGTACTTTCCTGCTGTCTCTATGTCTGGCTGGCTGGTGGGTGCCTGGCTTCTGGCCCCAGGTGTGTGTCCCTTTGCCCTCGTTCTTTTCTTCCCTTTCCTTTACTAGAGTCCTCCCCCTATTTCTTCCCTCTGCCTGCCAGCCTATCTGTCTTTTCTCAGTCTAGCTATTGGCCATTCAGATTTTTATTAGACCAATCAGGTGCCTTAGGCAGGCAAGGTGAAACAAATGCAGCACATCTTTACATAATTAAGCAAATACAGCACAAACAAATGTAACACACCTTTACACAGTTAAAGTAATATTCCTCAGTATAAACAAATGTGACACATTTTTGCCTAGTTAAAGCAATGTTCCACAACACATACTCATTACTGGTAGGAATACAATCTAATACAGCTAGGATGAAAATCTATGTGGAGGTTTCTCAGAAAGCTGAAAATAGATCTGCCACAAGATCCAGCTTTACTACTCTTTGCTATATATTTAAATAACTCTACATCTCACTACAGAGATGCTTGCTCATCCATGTTTATTGCTATTTTATTTGTAATAGACAAAAATAGGAATAGGTCAGATGTCCATCAACTAATGACTTGATACTGAAAATGTAATACATTTACAAACTATAATATTATTTATCTGTTAAAAATGAAATTATGAAAATTTCAGGTAAATTGATAGAGCTAGAAACAGTCATCCTAAGTGAAGTAACCCAGACCCAGAAAGACAAATATTGCATATTTCCTATTATATGTGGATGATAGATTTTATGCTGTAGATATGTGAGTGAATCATTTAGAATACCTACAGATGTCAGGTAGTTAGAGATTAGGGTTAGGAGGATGGTTATCCAAGGAATAGTAAATAGAATAAAGTTTAATAAAGTAATAAAGGTAAAATTTAAATAGGATGATTAAAGGAAGTTGGTGATGGAGGGAAAAGCTAGTAAGACACATAATCAATGTCTGAATTTTGAGGCTTGGAAGAAAAAAAGATTTTTTTCATTGAAAAGAGCAACATGAAAAAGAATGGAACAACAACAACAACAAAATAACCAACTCACCCAGTTCAGTAGGTACCAAGGAGGACATCTGCTTGAGTCAGTCCTGAGAATACAGGGTTTAGAATGAACTAGTTGACTTTTCCACAACCAAGTTTCAGAGGTGCATGCTTCCTGCTAAAAGCCAGTTGGTGGTAGTGGGAAAAAATAGCACCTTGGCACACCATGACAGGAAGTTGACAATGTATGCGAGAAGGCAAGTATTAGCAGTGGGACAAAGAAAGAAGAGATCTTGGCACCATCTTAGGATTTCCCCAGGGTCAGGTTAGGGTGGTGATATTTCTAGAGCTCTTTCAAGTTTAGAGAAATTATCGATTCTCTGTTATCATCTAACCTCATTTCCTTGGGTCAACCCCTTGCAAACAGCATTGCATAACAACTTCCCTCACCCAGGCCTCAGACACTATCTGACCCAAGCTATTTCTTCAACCAAAGGGATCTAATTAAAGTAATTTTTTCCTATAGAAAGAAAAACAATAATAACTTGGCTGAAAAGAGGAACATAAAGCTCTTTAAAGAAAAGAAAAATAGTAAGATGGGGAGGAAATGGCATTTGACTTCCTGTCTCTGATTCCTGCCCTAGCTAAGGTACTATATTAGCATTCTTAGTCTTAGTCGTGATATCTAGACATTTAAAAACATAATGTGGGTTTATCTCTATAACTAGAAAAATACTCAGTTAACACAACTGAGTAAAACAACAAAGTATCATATAAATTAATATTAGTAGTCATATTTAAGGAATATACTAAGACATTCTTAAAAATAATTTTCATCCTAAGACTGTAAACTGTGGAATCTTGCCAAGATGTATAATAAGCAGACATCTGGACTAGGTAAATTGCATATAACTATGGGAGATTATTTTCTGGAGTTTAATTAGATAAGTTTATTCTATTCAGAATGTCACTTTACACAAATTTAGTATGTACTATATTTCATATTATCAAATTCCTCCCATTTCCTTACTTTGCTTAATTTGAATACTTTATGAATATGCAATTTAAAAGCTCAAAAAAGATGAAGAAAAAGCAGTTGACACAATCTATCACCTTGCTCCAGCACAAGATTTGGTTTTAATTACACTAATTAGAAAATAGACTAAAAACTGTGCATAATTTTTAACAGGCTGGCAATGTAACTTTTTATGTTACTTACTCAGTTACAAATCTGTGAATTCCCCATTGTAGCCACTGCTAATTTGTAAGCTTCATACTTGCAGAATTATGAATTACATTAGCTATACTATTGAAACACACACACACACACACACACACACACACACACACACACACTTTCCTTTCTTTATGTGATATAGGGGGGTTAAGCAAAGAATACCCTATAAAGACCCTGCCAGTTTTTCCTACTCTTTCATGAAGTAGGGTTCTGTGATGATTTCAGTAACAAATATCCCTCATCAGCTCAAGTGTCTGAACACTTAGTTTCCAGTTGGTGATGCTGTTTGTGGGCGATTGTGGAACATTTACCATGTGCAACCTTGCTAAAGGGAGTAGGTAGTTTTTGGTCAGCATGGAGTTTACACACTCATCCTCTCTAATTCTCCGTCTCTGTTTCCTGTTTGCAGTTGAAGATGGGATCTCACAGTTCCCTGCTCTGACTTCCTTTCCATGCCTCTCCTGCTCTTATACTCTGCCTCTGGAACCATAAGCCCAAATAAACTCTTCCTTCTATCACTTCCTTTGGTAGTGGTGTTTATTACAACAATAAAAATTAACTAATGGATGCTTTAAACACCGTTAGCAGCTATATGAGAATAATGCTATCTATACTTCCACTATGAGTGCTTATAGACAAACCAATTTCTCTTGCCATCACATAAGTTTATGAGGCCCGTTAGCCATGCTTTGCTTTGAAATCATAATTGCCAGTAATGAGAATACAACCTCAAATAAAACAGGGCTGCATTTACTGTCTCAGAATGACTAGTGTTATCTGTAATAAACATAAGTATATACACACATATGTGTAGTTAGTATCGTTGGTTGAATTCAAATATATAATATATGAAAAACAGAGCTCTGGAAAAGTGGATCTCAACTTGAAGAATGCATTTTGTTTCCTGGAGTAATTTGAGGATTTCTTTGAGAAGGTTTTGATTGTAGCTGGGGTCAAGGAATGCAGTTAGCATGTATAGATGCTGTTCCCCAATCCACAACACAGGTCGGTCATGCACAACCAAGAGATCTTCCACTTAGAACTTTCAATATGCTTAGATTTCAGAATACTTACTATAACAGTTCTCTATAAATCCTACCTAAATAGGTCATTTTTATTGTTTTATCTTAAAACAGGTTCAAATTCAAGGCTCCCATCTTACAGAAGCATTGCAAATCTCACAACTAGCAAACTCCACTCCATAGATAAGCATCTGGAGACACAAGGACTCCTCAAATTCAATAAATTACATTTTGATCAAGTTGCATTTCCCATGGTTGTGTCTTTCCACCCTACTTAAGAATGAGAAAAGGCAGAGTATTTTTTCTTTTCATTAAATTTGTTGATGTTTATTAAAAATTCTAAGCTATCAATTGTGAGTGACTACTTTTTATTATTATTTATTTATTTATTTATTTATTGAGTATAACCAAAACTTATTCTAAGCCACAGTCATCCTAGGGTACCCCCTGCCATTTAGCCTCCCTGGTTCTGCAGGTTGCAGTCTGATTGTTCTTTGCTTTGTATCTAGAGTCCACTTATGAGTGAGTACATACCATGTTTGTCCTACTGGGTTTGGGTTACCTCACTCAGGATGATATTTTCTAGTTCCATCCATTTGCCTGCAATTTCATGCTGTCATTGTTTTTCTCTGCTAAGTACTCCATTGTGTATATGTACCACATTTTCTTAATCCATTCTTCGATTGACAGGCATCTAGGTTGTTTCTAGGTTCTGGCTATTACAAATAGTGCTGCTATGAATATAGTTGAGCATTTTTTTTTTGTGGTATGATTGAGCATTCCTTGGGTATATGCCCAAGAGTGGTAATTAATGATATTTTATGTGTACTGAAATGTGATTTGTATGTTTATAAATAAAGTTGCCCGGGGATCAGAGCTATTAGCAAGCCATAGCAAAGCTGGGCAGTGGTGGTGCACCCCTTTAATCCCAGAACTTGGTAGGCAGAGCTAGGTAGATCTCTGTGTGTTCAAGGATACAGCCAGCATTGGAGACACACGCCTTTAATCTCAATACCAAACATAGAAGACCTGGAGGTCTGTACAGACAGGCAGTGACTAGAAGGTCATGTGGTTGGGTTTACAACCAATAAGAAGGCAGAAAAGAAACTCTATAAAAAAAAAGACAGACACAGGAAGTAGGTCTCTTTTGGAGAGGTACGGCAACAGCGACAGGAAGGGTAAGGTTTTTAGCTCTTAGCTATTGCTCTGACCTCTTGGCTTTCATCTTTGTATTGGCTTTGTGTTTCTTATTTAATAAGATGGTTGGTTACATCTACAGTGGTATGGCTAGGTCTTGAGGTAGATAGATTCCCAATTTTCTGAGAAACTGCCATACTGATTTCCACAGTGGTTGTACAAGTTTGCGTTTCCACTGACAGTGGAGGAGTGTTCCCTTTACTCCGCATCCTCTCCAACTTCTCTTGAAACTGAGAAGCTTTTGTAGAGCAAAAGACATGGTCAATAAGATCAAAAGACAGGCTACAGATTGGGAAAAGACCTTTACCGACCCCACGTCTGGCAAAGGACTGATCTCCAAAGTATATAAAGAACTCAAGAAATTAGACATCAAAATACTGGACAATCCAATTAAAAAAATGGGCTAAGGAGCTAAACAGAGAATTCTCAAAAGAAGAATCACATATGGCTGAAAGACATTTAAAGAAATGCTCAACATCCTTAATCATCAGAGAAATGCAAATCAAAATGACTCTGAGATACTAATTTTGTGGATGATTCTCTCTCTCTCTCTCTCTCTCTCTCTCTCTCTCTCTCTCTCTCTCTCCCCCACCTTCTCTATGTGTGTGTTTGTGTGTATGACATATACACAAACAGTCACCATTTTCCACATAGCATATTAGTGCCTCCTACAGACTAACCATTCTAAACTAGTGCCTATCTTTCATCTACTATTTCCACTTATCCTCTTATCTTCTGATCCCCATTTCAACAACATAGTTGTAAATTTTATTATGATTCATTTAAAATTAATTTTATGCCACAGTGGTATGACATTTTCATTTTCTTTGTAATCTGCATTTGTGGTGATATATTGTGTACTCTAATACAATTTATCTGAAGATCAAAGAGACAAAGGAACAAACCATTGCCATGTCTCACCTCACCAATTCCTCACCCTGGAAGAGGCCTCAGCCGATAGGTCTCCAGCCGAATAAGCTTCCTCAGCCGAAAAGGATTCAGCTGAAACAACCTCTAGCTGAAAAGGTCGCTTTTGCTGAAAAGCCTTTACTTCTTGTCTCCTCATGTTTTAAATATCTTTCTCCACCCAGACATCACTTCCTGGGATTAAAGCCATGAATGCTTCCCAGTGCTGGGATTAAAGGTCTGTGACACCACTGCCTGGATCTATTTTCTCTCCTAGACTGAGTCAATCTCATGTAGACCAGGGTGACTTTGAACTCATAGAGATCCAGACAGATCTCTGCCTCCCAAGTGCTAGGATTAAAGATGTGGGCCACCATTGCCTGCCCTCTATGTTTAAGATGCATTATTGTAGTTTCTCTGACTATAGTTTCCAAAATAACTGGATTTGTTACAGATTTGCTAAAGAAGTTCCAAGGAAATCTTCCCTATTCATTATTTTTACTTTATATTTGGATGGAGATACTCATAACATTGTTACACTGAGCGACTGATGTGTTTCCAAGAGTTTCCCAGTGGAAATCAGGATTGTAGTCTCCACACACACCTCTTAATTGTCTTAAATTCATGACCATGAGCAATGCACAGCAATAAACAGGATTCCAGTGGGCATGAAAGCATGACTTGGACCACACCATTTTTTCCCTAGTATGGCTTTAGCTGTGGAGCTTCATCAGTTTAAAGAGCTATGTGTTCGCTGTTTGTCAAGACTATTACTTAGGTCCTTATTTGAAAACCACATCTTTCCCAGGTGGAGCTCCGGGAGTCCAATTGGCGAGAAAGAGGAGGGTTTGTATGAGCAAGAATTGTTGAGACCAAGGTTGGAAAAACCATAGGAACAAATAGCCAAACAAATGGAAACACATGATCTATGAACCAATGGCTGAGGAGCCCCCAACTGGATCAGGCCCTCTGGATAAGTGAGACAGTTGATTAGCTTGCTCTGTTTGGGAGGTATCCAGGGGTGGGACCAGGACCTGTCAGTGCATGTGCTGGCTGTTTGGAACCTGGAACTTATACAGGGACACTTGACTCAGCCTGGGAGGAGGGGACTGGACCTGCCTGGACTGAATCTACCAAGTTGAACTCAATCCTCAGGGGAGTCTTTGCCATGGAAGAGATGGGAATGGGGGGTGGGCTGGGGGGAAAGCAGGGGGGGGGAATTCGTGGCTGATATGTAAAATTAAATTATATTATAAAATAAGATTTGAAAAAAAGAGGAAAAAAAAAAAGAAAACCACATCTTTTAAGTATGCTTAGGGTTGGTTTTATCATAGCCTTTAGTACCTGATTTTCCATCAGCAGGTATCTGAGAATCTATAGAGGATTCTGATATGTGAGCTGGGAGCAGAAATATGTGATCTCTGCCTCACTCAGTTTGTGATGTTTAGGGAAAGCAGGTGGCATGATTAAGTAATTTCAGTGAATGTGGAATACAGTAAATGCCAATAAAATTATAGCAAAGAAATTCAGTGATGAGGAAAAATAAGAAACCATTCAGGAAGTGTCACATTCTGACTGAGTTTGTTATTGCATTTAAACTTTGTTTAGTGTATACATGAGTTATGTATGTGTGCATGATTGTAGAGGACAGTGAATAATTTTTGTGCCTTGATATTTTTTCTCCCACTATGTGGGTTTTGTGATTCAAACTCAGGTTATCAGGCAGGAAGCACCTTTATCTGGAAGCCATACTGTTGCGTCTTGGTTGAGTTTCTAAGGAACTAATAACTTGAGGAAAGAGAGAGAAACTGTGGTAGAGTGACCCAAGCAAGGTACAGTGTAAGGTTGTATTAGTGTGTACACCCTGGAAAGTTGAATTGTGAACCTGTTGGTCGTGAGTTTACTCATTAATTCAATCCATAGGCATTCAGCAGATTCTGAAAGCATTACCAACAATGGTTCTTTTGTTTATTTGTTTTAATCATGGGTTTGTAATAATGAGTAGATACAAGTGAAATTGCAATGCTATAGTTCTCTTTTATATTAAGAAAATTGGGACATCTCAAAGATAAATAAATACCAATCCAGTTTATAAAGTAGCATGGATAGGAATATCTTATAAATAGCATGTATTTTGAGTTTAGATACTTTCTGTTTGTTTTTGACACAAGGTGTCATTTACTTCTTTATCCTTAAGTACATAATATCTGTGTGTGTGTTTGTGTGTGTGACGAAAAGTAATAACTAAAAAGAAAAAACTGAGAAAAGGAGGTAATCTTATGTGCCCCTGAAAATGCAATGGAAACACTAGTGCTAATTTCTAAAACACCCCATTAATAGATGTTGCCTGTTGTCAATTTAATACAGAATAGAGTAATTTGCAAGAATTATAATTTAAAATGTAAAATTGGGGCTTTATGAAATGTTGTATAGTTGGAAACATTATTTATTTTACAATGAATTCACAAGCTATATCTGTCAGACACTTCTAAATGCATACATCTGGTTGATCTGCCATCTGTATTCAGTTTTGTACCAAGAAGTAAAAGGCACCTTAATATCAGCTTATTATTATTCTGGTTGTGTGTTCCTATCACATTTCTTGTTTTAATTTCTCAAAGGAGAGACAATTATTCCATAGAATTTCAAATGTACATTGCCAGAAAGTCTGTCAGTTTCCTTCAGAACTTTCAAACCAGAGCAAAGTTTTTTTTTTTTTTCACTTCTCGGGGAGCTGGTTTTTGCACAAGTACTGAACTGAATTTATATCTAGCCCAGATAAGGACCTGACTATGTGATTTCATATGACAGTATGATGGGGAATAAGACAACACTCTCTGACATGAACTCAGGTGGTTAGGAGCCACGTGTGGTCTGGGTTTATACAGTTAATAAGCTCATTACAAATGCACACAGAGCAACACACAGATTTCATGATATTACAGTGAACAACTCGTTGACTCCAACCTATTCCCATGTGACACTAGGTGCCCACTGTCCTAAGAGTAGTTTTAGTTCTGATCAAACCAGGATGGCTGGCCATGTTATTCATACGACAAATGTACAATGTGTCAATTTTCACACTGTACTGTGAAAATATCTAAGACTTCTTAACATGTATTAACCATT
>CABHPP010141255.1:12108-51462 GCA_902168425.1 Peromyscus attwateri | reverse complement strand
AGAGAGAGAGAGAGAGAGAGAGAGAGAGAGAGAGAGAGAGCAGAGATCAACCTCAGGTGTCATTCCCAAGAAGCCATCTACCCTGTTTTTTGAGACAGGGTTTCTCACTGGGATCTGGGGCTTGCCTGATTAGATCAGGCTGGCTGATCAGTGAGTCCTAGCATCCTACACTTGTCCCTGCTTTCCCAGGGGTGGGATGGCAAGTGTCTCTTCCACCATACTTGAATTTTATATAATCCAAACTCGGGTCGTCATGCTAATGGGGCAAGCACTTTACCAACTGAGCTATGTCCCCTGGCTGCAAAGGGCATCCAAGGGGCTACACTGAGGAGGTAAATGGAACTATAATATTTAAGGAGGAAATCTGGGATTGGAAATACCAAGGTGGGAGTTACACGTAGTAAAGTAGTCTTGAAGGATGGGAGTGAAAAGGAGTAAGCAATATAAGTGGCCTAAGGACACAGACTTGGCTTGAGCCCCAAGTCTTCCTGGAGAGAGAACAAAATGAAAGAGACTATTTAAAAACCCTGCCTGCTCACAGAGTTAGTGCTCTTTTTGGCTGCCCTGATGTTTCTTTCCTGGTTTCTGGAAAAGGGGCAGAGCTGTCTACAATCCATTTAGTGTTTTTTCTCTATATCTTTGATACAAGACAAAGCCAAAGAAGATGTGATATTTCACACTATCAACTTTATTTAAACCCTGAAGGGAGGGTGCCAATTTTTCCCTACAAGGCAAAACCCCACATACATCTCTTCTTCTCATGTAGGTGCCTCATAACATTTTCTACCAGAGGCTGGGCTTGTTTGGAGATGTGTGCACTCTTCTACATATATAGCATGGACCATTAGGGTTTAATAGTCCTGACTAGGGTTTTACCAAATGTGCAATCATTAGCCACACTAGCCCCCGAGGAAACACTTTTTGGCGTCATTGCCAGATCAGAAATTTGAGTTGTCTTGGGAGAAATCTAAGTATTCCAGAAAGTTTTGTATTTGGCACATTTCCAAATCTCTTCAGGCTACTGAAGATCACAGAGTATTGGAAAAGTCCCCAGTTTATAACAAGTTTTTATTTTAAAATCCCTCTAGCAACACTGAACTTTAAGAATTAAGTATCTGATTCTAACTCTATCCGTTGGGTTTCATCTAAGGAATAGCAAAAAGGTTCAAGGTACAAATCATTGTTGGGAGGTTTCCTTAGGCATTTCCTCACATTTTGTGTGGAAACATCTTGGTTGGTTTACCTTCGTTTGCTTGGTGTTAGCTGTACCACATTTATAACTTGGTATTCTCATCTACATCACCCACTCTTGGCATTTCCTGTGATACTCTGAGTATGAATTGCTTAAATAATTAATAGTGTCTCTTCATTAAATGATTATTCAGCTTTATCACCTACCTAGGATGAACTTAGTTAGGCATTCCATGGATATAGACATATTGAAATTAGATATTTCAATAACATATATCGTTCCCTCACCTTACCATGCTAAGATCCCCTCTACAAAACAAAACCCTTCAGTCTCTTCTGTTTTACTGGGTGGTGAGTAATGAAAGCAGTGAGCCTGAGGGATATATGGTAGCATCCCAAGTACTAGAGACAGTGATACTGAGGGATATACAGTAGCATTCTAAGTACTAGAGACAGTGAGCCTGAGGGATATATGGTAGCATCCCAAGTACCAGAGACAGTGAGCCTGAGGGATATATGGTAGCATCCCAAGTACCAGAGACAGTGAGCCTGAGGGATATATAGTAGCATCCCAAGTACTAGAGACTTCATGTGTTACTGAGGACTAAACACCTTCTCATTGAATGATGGAGCTATAGAACAAGTTAAGAAATATTCCTTAGGGAATTATTAGCCCAATTGCTTAGTAGAAACTTCTTTCATCATCATCATTATTACTATTATTACTATTTCGGTTTTTCGAGACAGGGTTTCTCTGTGTAGTTTTAGAGCCTGTCCTGGAGTTCGCTCTGTAGACCAGGCTGGCCTCGAACTCACGGAGATCCACCTGGCTCTACCTCCCGAGTGCTGGGATTAAAGGCGTGCACCACCACCTCCCGGCTTTTCCCTGTTATTATATTTCCATCATATTTTGTTAACTTATCCTGATGATTGGCATATAATCCATTAATTTAACGTAGTGCTTATTTTACAAGGGTGTTTCTATAAGTACAATGATTTTTAAATGATAAACATTTTAAATTAATCTTGAATTGTTCAGACTTACATCTCTTTGCGTACTGATTGATGTTTTCAAATCTATACAATAGTATTCATAGGTAAAAACTGCTGATCCAGTAGACTCTTGACCAGCCCACCAGAAGAGAGAAAGAGAACCTGAAAGCACATCATTCCAGGACTGTCGACCGGTTCAGAGTGTCCCCCCATCCCCAGACAGATGTAAGATTTACTTTGGAGATGAGGTCATCCAGGCGGGAGATGGGGTTCTCATTCTGGAAATGAGGAGAGTGGGGCGGGCCAGTTTGAGTAGAGACCAGAAAGAGCTACCGACTATGCCTGGTGCTCTTTACTACAGAGGAAATTACACTCTGGGTCATTTGAGTCATTTACAAGTGACGGTGTATAGTGCTTGTTCCAGTCTAGCTTCCAGGGCGGTAGAAGGATGAAAATGGCCTAAAATGTGTGAAGGGGATGTGACAATTTTAAAACGAGCTCGACATTATTGAATAAGTATTTGGAAGATTGCAAGATGCCTACCAGACGTTTGAACAGGAGGAAATAAAAACAAACAGATAAACAAGCGGTATGTATAGCCAAAGAATTTACAAAACTGCCATAAATAAAGGCCAGGAAAACAATGAAACAAATACTCCTCCAAGAATTATTCTATGAAATTTCAGTATGGCAGAGGGTGTCCACTTACAGCTGACGTTTTTATTTTTGGTTTTTTTTTTTCTTTTTTCCAGTCTCCTGCTTTCCCCAAGGTTTAAAAGAACCTCATAATGGATGAACTGTGTCTCTAGTTTCTGTTTAGTTAAAGTTAGGTAAAGATGGACAACGTGTACTTAGCACGGAGCCAAGTGTTTTCACATCTCCCAGTTCCCATAGTGAAGTCGCATGGTGATGTGAGATGTCTGACTTAACAGCAAACTTATTAGGGCACAAACAATGTCGGTGTTAATCTCACTTTTATTCCAAATATTCGGCTGGCTGAGCCTGGGCCAAAATACAGCCAGAGCCCACTAGACTATGCGTACCACATCAGGGTGCATTTGTAGTCTTTTTTTTTTTTCTTCCACTCTATCCCTCTCTGAAATCCCACCTATCCTGGGATGCTCTGGAAGGCAGCCAATGAGGGTGTAAAGCTACACATATTTATTCGCATCTCTCCAAGAAGCCACACCCAACACAAGGCCGTCTTTGTGTCCTAGGAGACAGTAGTGCCACAGTATTACGGTATTACGACGGCTGACCCGCTTTGATTTTTTTTTCCCCTCTTTTTTCTTTTTTTTTTTTTTTTTTTAAATACGGGGATGTCTAGGGCTCTCCTGCTGGTTCCAAGCTGCTGGCCCCAAACGATTCTCCTGCCTCAGCCTCCTGAGTGGCTGGGACTTCAGGCAAGCGCTACCACGGCCGACTCGAGGATGCCCATCTTGCAAAAGAATCTTAGCGGCTTGGGCGGCGAGAGCCTCATCGGGGCCGGAGAGCGAAGTCCAAGGGTGAGACCCGCAGGTGCGAGCAGGCGCAGAGGCGCGCTCCGGGGCCGCGCAGGCGCCCAGGGGCGCGCGCACACATCCCCGCGCACCTGGAGGCGGAGCCAGGCCCGCGGGCCCGCCCACGCCCGCTCCCGCCGAAGCCCCCTCCCCTCCCTTTCCCCTTGCGCCGCACGCGCGCGCAGGTGCGTGAGGCCGCGCCCGCCGGGGACCCTGCAGACGCGGGGCCGCCATGGAGCACATCCGCACGCCCAAGGTTGGTGGCCTGGGCGGAGGAGGGAGAGCAGGAGGGATGCTGAGCGCACGGGGCTGCCCGGCGGGGAGCTGGACCGCGAACGAGGGAGGAGCTGGCGGCTCCCTAGCATCTCCCTGAACGCTGCGCCCGAGCCTGGTCTTTTCTATTGCTGGCTCACAGGCCTAGCAGGAGCCTTGTCCTTGGATTTGGGGGGTGGGGTGGGGAGTTGAGGGGTGCGCAGTGGACGCAGGGGTGGGCAGGAGGGGATGAACCCTAGTTGTCTGTTGAGTAACAAGGTTTTTCTACTTGCTTGGTTCTGGGCACCTAAAAATTCCATTTTAAAAAGGTGCTGGTAGCTCTGAGCAGTTGAAAGGGACGCAAGCCTTGAATGGCAGGTGCAAGGAAAGCGCATTATAAACAGATGGCTTGCATGAACTTGAAAGCTTGTTGATGCTAAGACTTCAGACCCACCCGATGCATCCTTTCCCATTCCAGGGTGGGAGCTGCTAGGGACCTTCCCCTGAGCTTAGGATCCATACTTGCCCTGACGGAGTGATGGCGTATTCTTCTGTTTCCACTTTGTTTGGTTCTTAGGGAAGAAGGATGCTGCGTATAGAGTCGTCCGTGGGTGGGTGTTAAACACACCAGTCAAATAAGACTGGAAGCCTTGGCCACTGTACCCAACCTTACCACTCTTTGTTGTAATATAATTTAGAATGAAAATAATAATAGAAATTAGTATCCGATTTTCAAAACCCCTGAGAAGGAATACATCTTAAAATCCTGTTGTCTGTCTCTTGTTACCACCACACAGTCCTTTCAAAAACATATTTAAAATCTAGCTCCCCGACAGACTTAGGCCGAAGCTATGTCCGAGTGAACAGAACTTATGTGGCCCCAGGGGTATTATTATTTCATGGGAAGGTAAATGATTACTTTGCTCTCTACCCAGCAAGAAGAATTTATTCCTACAGTCTGAAATGGAGGCCGATACCTCTTAGTAAAAACCTCTTTAATATTATGTTTGTGGAGGAATCAATCTTCTATCTTGCTGGAGAATGTCAGCTCCAATGGTAAACGTAAATTGTATTGATGTTGCACTGTGGAATTAAATTGTTGCTTTACAATCAGGAAATTGTAAACTTGGAAGACAGTGCCGTAAACCACAAGATAGGTGGCCCAAGGCTTTCAGGGCTTAAGTGGTACTAAATAATTTATCGGAGAATGATGAATTTAACCCCTAAATTTCCTTTGTCTCTCACCAAGGGCATTCTTCTTTCATGATGAAGAGGCCCTTTATATAGGTGGTGTCTTATGTGGATGTCAGCAGCAAGGGTGACAGGGGATCTCTCGTGGCACTGGGTGGCATTCTCTCTTTCAGTATGAACTTGGGAGAGTAAAGTCATTTTCTGGTCCAAACTCTGTTTCACCTTGGACATAGCCAAGAAGTACTTTTCAAATTGGTTTTCATCACCACCCTGTAGGCAGTGTATAGTGCTTCAAGGGTAGCTGTGAATGCAGCCCAACACAAAACAGGAAACTTAAAACAGCATGAGATCAAACAGACAAAGCTCAATTGCATGATACTCCGCTGTGACCTTTGTAGATGACAAAGTCATATAATAGTAACATCAAAAGGTTAAGTATGTTGGGCTCGGAAGATGACTCAGTGAGTGAAGTGTGCGTTACACAAGTATGAGGATCTGAGTCTGGATCCCCAGCACCCACATAAAAGCTGGGTTGTGTGTGGACACACACCTCTAACCCCAGGGCCGAGGGGTGGGTGGAGACAAGAGGCTTGCCATACCTCACTAGCCAGCCTAGTCAAAACAGCAAGCTCCAACTTCAGCAAGAGAGACCCTGCCTCAAAAATGAGGTGGAGAGTCATAGAACAACAGAGGAAGGCGTCCAGGGTCAACCTCTAGCCTCTAGAGGTGCATACACCAAACACATGAATTTTTACACATTAAAGGTTGCATATGCCTGAAGAAAAAGAGTCCAGCTACTTTCAAAGCACACATTGTGAAATGTGTAGCTGTTAACAGTCATGGTCATACTTACATACTTACTTCATGCTCCCGTTACCTTTTCTGGAAACTGAATAGGCAGTTTTTCTTGACTCGTAGTTTTATATCTTGGGTCTGTATATACAAAATTTGTTTTAACTGTTTATTTGGTGCCGTATTTACCAGGATGAAACGGGTTTGTTTTGAAGAAAATAAAGCATATATGTATGATGTAGTATAGATGTAATTCTGACGGTCTTATTAAATAAGAAACACAGAGCCAAATGCAGAGTTAAAAGCCCAGAGATCGAGCAGCAGCCAAGAGCTAAGACCGCCTTATCTTACCACTCGCTGTCGTCCTTCCCCTGAGAAAGAGACCTACTTCCTGTGTGTCTGTATTTTTATTGACTTTCTGTTCTGCCTTCTCATTGGTTGTAAACCTAACCACATGACCTCCTCGTCACTGCCTGTCTATACAGACCTCCAGGTCTCTATGGTTGGTATTGAGATTAAAGGCGTGTGTCTCCAAGCTGGCTATGTCCTTGAACACACAGACTCTGCCTGCCATGTGATCGGGATTAAGGGCGTGTGCTACCACTGCCAGACTTCTGCTAAATGACTTGCTATTAGCTCTGACCCCCAGGCAATTTTATTTATTAGTATTTTTTATTTATTAGTATACAAATAAAATCACATTTCAGCACAAATAAAATATCACCATAATGTATAGTTGCTTTCCCATTTAACAATGTAAGTTATTGATTTGTGCAATGAAACCTAATAGCTGTCACCACCTGTGCTCTGGAGTGAAGTTTAAGAAGATACATACATATGAATAATTAGGAATGCCGTGTACAAATTTCTTTCTTTCTCTGTGTGCCTGTGTGTACTCTTTACTAAAGCTGTTAACAGAATATAGGCTAAATAGGATGTGTTTCTACCAGGGGAAAAAATACCCCAAGAACAAGCTGCTTTGCAGTTGGGTGAAGTGAGGCCGCTTGGTGTTACCTGTACTCTTGACGGTGGAAATTGGGGTCTCTGCTCTGCTGTTGATCTTTCACTACCACCCAGAAACCATGCCAGTGCTCTTGGAAAGTTAGCAATTATTTGAGCTCAAGTATTACTTATATAAAAAGACTTCTGAGTTGCTAGAAACAGCTTGAAGTGCTGGTAAGAATTTCTTTTGGTTGTCTGGGGTCTGGCTGAGTAATCTTCTGAAAGGCATTTCCTCCACATCTGTAAATTTGAGTTATTGAGGGAATATGTGATCCTCTCTGGTACAGACCTTGAAATGCTTCCTCTTCCTTCCAACTCCCTCTCCTTGGTCTGAGCCCTTACTCTAGAGTCTCCTCATTTTCTGTTTTCTTCTTGCCTGGGTGATTCTATTAGGACAAGACACGGTCGCCCGTTACTTGGATTAATTTTCTCAGAGCAGCAACCAGACACCTGGCAGAAAGCAACTTGCGGTGGGAAGGGTTTACTCTGGCTCACAGTTGAAGGCTTTACAGTCCATCATGGAGGGAGAGGCCATGATGGGGGAATGGCTTGGTCCTTGGTGTTCAGCAGGAGGCAGAGAAAGGGGAATGATACCACTTAGTTATTTTTATTTTGCCCTTTTGATCTATTCTGGGACCCCAGCTCTTGGGACGGTGCTTCCCACATCCATGTGCCTCATTAATGCTCTAGGTTTTTGTTTGTTTGTTTTTTATTTTTGTTTTTTATATCCAATCAAGCTGTTGGAATCAGCCATCTTTCTTCTCTGTCACAGTATTTTGAGTGATTTCTCTCTGAACCTATACACAAAACAAGAATTCCCCAGAGGACATTAGGGCTTTGTGTGACTGACTTGTCCTAATTCCCTAGCTTTATTTAGTGACCATTTCCTGACCAGGGCAATGCCCTTTGAAGGTGTATCAAGTGTGGACGGGTTCTTCTCTACCTCAGGACTTGTGCACTGTCATTCCATTGCAGGAGGAATGAGGGATGGTGCACTCTGATCTTTTCTTTACCAGGCTAAATTTCTCATAGTCATAGTTTCAAATTAAATGTACTCTCCAGGGCTGGAGAGATGGCTTAGTAGTTAAGAGCACTTGTTCCTCTTGCAGAGGACCCAGCTTCAATTTGCAGCACCCACATGGTAATTCACAACCATCTATAACTCCAGTTCCAGGGCATCCAATGCCCTCTTCTGACCTGTACAAGTACCAAGCACTCATGTGGTGCATACACATAAATACAGACAAATCACACATAAAATAAATAAATCTAGTAAATGTAATCTCAGAGGGGCTGTTGCCTGTGTCCTTCATCTAAATTAGACTTGCCGGTTGTATTTTTTGTATAGGACCATTTTGTTCTTTTATGTTCCTCATTTTGATTATTATATTCACTTGGGTGGTATTTGTTGGATGTTGAGTTTCCTTTCTTACCTGGGAGTCCCAGAAGAATGTGGATGTATTCACTCCTGCATCCACAGCACCTCACATGGTGCTTGGTACCAAGTAAGCATGCATTAAATAAATAATACTTGAAAGAATGAACAGTAGTCTTTATTTCAGTAATTCATTTTTTTTAAATAGGCATTAATAATCTAGGCTTCATATGCCTTGTATCTATAACTTGATTGTATTGTGAGTCCTCTTATATATAGTGTGTGTGTATATATATATATGTTGTACATAATGATTACATTTATATTTAATGTGATAAAATGTAAATAATGTAAGACTCTTGTATCAAATATGCAACCCAGTGGTTTTAGTACATGCGCAGTGTTGTGTACCCATCATCACTATCCAGTCCCAGAACACTTTCATCACTCCCAAAGAAATCATTGGTTAGCCTTGACTTATAATGTCTTAAACTTACGTGGGCCAGATTATTTGTTTGTTTGCTTGTTTTCCATTGGATTTAGATTGTTGCTTAATCTTGCTTCTGATCCTTATACCTGTCCTCAGTTTGTGCTTAGCTTTGTAACCTTGCTCCTCCTCTTATCCAAGAGAAACTAGGGTGTGTACATTCTCAGCAGCTGATGCCATTTGCCCCGATTTCTTAGGGCTTTGACCTTGGTAGCTCTACTAGGTCTCTTAGCCCATCCTCCCTCCCTCCTCCAAATAGTCAAGAGAAAGAAAGGAAGTACAGACCTTTGAAATGATGACTGAGTGAATCTTGATGCTCCTGATGGTTTCCTTTTTTAGGTTGCTGCAAAGTTCCATTAAGTAACTAATTTTAGAATCTTGTCTAGAATTAATGTCACACTGACCAGTTTGACTGTATCCTCCATTTGGGAATAGTAATCTCATTTGTGAGTTCTCCCTCGACAGTAAGACTTGGGATTCTCTTTCTCTCCCCCGATCATCATCATTATACCATTGACACTAGGGCTTTTTCTCTTATTTGGCAAATAATTTGCAGATGATAAAAATAGTAGAGCGTACGTACAGGTGTGTACCTCCCTGCCCAGCTCTGACCACTGTTATTACCCCCACAGAAATCCCATACTCATGAGTGGTCACGTTCCATTTCTCTAGCAATCAATACTATACGTTTTATCTGCACTGTGTTATCTTTTCTGGAAATCTTGTATGAATTGAATCATAGAATATAAGGCTCTCTATGACCTTTTAAACCTTATTTCTAGTTTTGCCCAAGTTGTGTTACTACTCCCTGAGTGTTACTACATAATTCCACTATGAGCTTATGTGTATGGACTTTTAATGTGGAGCCATGTTTCCGTTTTCTTAAGAATGTCTTTTCTCTAAGAGTAGAATTGCTAAATTCTAGAGAAACTTTGCTTAACATGTTAAGGACTTTTCTACACTGCCAACTGTTTTTTGCTTGCTTTTAGTTAGTTCGTGTGACAGAGTATGAGAGGATGAGCTAGCTACTTCGGCTCACAGTTTCAGAGTTTTGGGTCCATGATCGGTTGGCCTAGTTCAGTTGGGTTGAACATCATGACGATGGGCACATGGGATAGGGGAGATTCCTCATGGTGGACAGGAAGCAGCAAAGAGGAGACTGGGTGGGTGTCGTTGTCAGAAGCATGCCCCCAGGGACCTCCTTCCTGTTTCCAGCACCTCCCCACACAGTGCTGCCCGCAGGAGCCCAAGTGTTCAGCCCATGAGCCTGTTGGAGGGTATTTCACATTTCATTGCTGACCCCTTCCTGGTTGGTGTGAAGTGGTTTCTCATCTGCATTTTCTGTTTGTATCCCCTAATGACTGAGGGTGCTAAGTATTTTCTCCTGTGCTTATTAACCATTTGTGTATTTTCTTTAGATAATTTTATTTAAATCCTTCATTTATTATGAAGCTGAATTTTAATTTTT
Organism: Peromyscus attwateri; assembly: GCA_902168425.1. Classification (NCBI taxonomy): domain Eukaryota; kingdom Metazoa; phylum Chordata; class Mammalia; order Rodentia; family Cricetidae; genus Peromyscus; species Peromyscus attwateri. The sequence continues at coordinate 41,212 of CABHPP010141255.1, read as the reverse complement.
TCCAGATTCTTTAAAGAGGTTATTTTTTAAAGTCACCAATGCATATTAGTTGTACATACAAATGGATATGACTGTTAAGTTTCCATGGACACATATGCCCTGCTGTGGTCATGTCCACTTCCCCAGTTAACCTCTCTTAGCCTCCCCTTCCTCAATCCCCCTTTTCTTTTTAATTGTCAAATTGTGAGAGTTCATCTGGATGTCAGTCTCTAGTCATATATCTGAGTTGTCAGTGTTTTTTCCTATTCTGTAGGGTTTCCTCAGTTTTGATAGTGTTCTTTGTCATTTTTGGCTTTGAGACATCTCATATATCCCAGGCTGGCCTTGAACTTGCTCTGTAGCCAAGGATGACCTTAAATGTCTGATCCTACCTGCTTCCACCTTCCAATTGCTGAGATGGTGGACATGTGCCATCATGCCTGGTTGAACTGATGCTGGTCAGTGGGGATCCAACCCAGGGCTTCTTGCATTGCTAGACAATTCAAACCAAATCAATGCTGTGCAGTGTAGTCTCCCACCCAGGCTGCATCCCCACCTTTGTTAGTATCATCTGAAACATAAGAAGTTTAATTTTATTGACCCAAGTGTTTATGGCTTGTTCTTTTTTTTTGGGGGGGGGGTCAGGGAGGTACTCCTGGTTTTGGTGTCATTTCTCTATTTTCTTAAAGTTGTTGTTTCTGAGTATAAAGGTGATACAGACATTTAGTTGGAAAAGCAGAATGAAAACAAAATGATGCATAATCTTAACACCCAGAAAGATTCACTTCTCTATATAATACTAGCCTTTTTCTTTGTGTATGAATAGAATTTAAAACAAAATTTGGTCTATATTCTCTCTCTTTGAATGTTTTTTTTATTGACTATTTTTCTAAAAATGACTTTTAATAACCTCGGATACTAAAATTATAGCCTGTGGTTAAACCATGAATAAGTTAGTGTAGGCCAACAGCGGTTCTTGTAGGTCATTTGCATGCTCACATTTTGGTTCTGCTCTATCTGAAGGATGGTGAATAGCGAACAGCTTAGATAGTCTCTGTCTCTGTCTCTGTCTCTCTCTCTCAGGCATATCTATCTAAGTAGCATAGAGTGACTTGATTCCCCCCAACACACACACACACATTATAATTGTTTTCCTTGGAGGCAAAGGCTCTTCAGGTTTGGTTGTCCTTGTGGACTGCTCCATACTGTCCCCTGGACACAGTGAAGAGGCAAGCTAGGGAGCTTGTGTGAACAGGAAGCTTGAACTCTTGATATGCAGTGAACAACATCTGTTTCTCACCCAGAAGTCTTACATCTCTACGGAATTCTGGGAAGCAGTAAGCAGTCTTAGATACTTCATTGTTCTTAAGATAAACATTTAATATTTAATCCTTCTCCATCTTGTTGTTAATAAACAACCACAGTACCATCAGTGTATTTAAGTCATTGTGCAGAAGTCTGTGTTGCCTATATTCTATTCTTTGGTTCCATTTCAACATACATTTTCAAGATTTATTTGATGGCTTTTTAGCATTTTCTTCCAGAATTTTGCATAGTACTATTGTAGCATATTTTTTTTAAATAACTAATTCTTGATGATATGTGATTTGTTGATTTATGTTTCTTTGCTTACCTGTAAGATCGAGCTTATCTTATAGATGTTTATAACAACACTAATGCGCTAGTCGGATGAAAGCCATCCTTATAGAGCACTGTAGCCATTGTGTTCAGTGCTGTTCTCTGGCTTTCCATGTGATAATCCACTTATTTCTCAGTCATGCTTTCAGGTGAATACCATTGTTAGCCCACTTCAAGGAAACTGGGGTTAAACAGGTTTTTCAGCCAGAGGGGGCAGACTGAGAGTCAGAATTGCACAGTGTGACTCCAGATTTTATATGCTTTACAGGTACATTAGTTTTTGTTGTACTTTTGAGAATGAAGTGTAAGGGCAGCATGGGGGCTGGATGCTCCTAGGTCCAGGCCTTCGGCTGCCTGCTTGTATCTTTATCTCCAGGTTAATAGTTTGCATTTGTGTTATCAAACATTCTGCTTACTTTTTCTTTATATTGCAACTTAATTTTACCAAAAGAATCACATGCAGCATTGTGTTTTCATCTAGATATGTTCTGTATCATCCAGTACTTTTTTTAACAACTGCAGAGGAGATAGTCTGTGTAATCACACATGGTCTCTCACACTTCAGAGGCAAGGTGACTGTGTTTGTTGGTATGAACCCTTGCACTTTAAAGCATAGCTGTGGCAGTTATATCTTTTGTTTGTAGAAAGCCGAATCCTCACAGAAATTGGGTTAACCATGCCTCAAAAATCATCCATACTTAGGGCTGGAGAGATGGCTCCAGGGGTGTTTGGTGCCACAAAGGTGAGGACCCGAATTCCATCCCAGGCTCCCATGTGAAAAAACAGGGACTGGATGCAAGCAGAGATTGTGAGACAGCAAGGGTCACCAGGGCATGCTGACCACCAGTGGAGACCTCAAACTCTCAAGTGCCAGGTTCACTATAGATCCTACCTCTAAAAGAGTAGGGGAAAGAGTGACAGAACAAGGCATCTCAGGTCCTCATCCATCTCTCTCTGTCTCTCTCTGTCTCTGTCTCTCTCTCTCTCTCTCTCTCTCTCTCTCTCTCTCTCTCTCTCTCTCTCTCTCTCACACACACACACACACACACACACACCCATCCATGTTTCTGGAAATCCTCCCTTCTAATAGGTTTAGCAATACTTGGATGAAGTCTTGCTGTCCCTAAGTCAGCCTTTGATATTTAGGGCACACACTCTGTCACAGAACTAAAGAATTCTTCATTCTTAAATTGTATTTTTATTCATTCATATAATGTAGAATGCAGCTAGCTGCCAATCCCTTTTTAAGTAGCTAGATGAAGGCTGAATATGCGTGGCATGTGTGTGCATGTTGTGAGAGACAATGTGATGGAGAAAAATGGAGAACTCTGAAAAAACAGGTGGCTGGGAGTGAGTTAGGACTGTTCTTTATACACGATGATAAAAGTCTTCCAGGTAAAATGACTTTTGTATAGAAATATAATGGACGTCAATACTGTTCTACAAGAGGTGCTGAAGACCGCCCTCATCCACGATGGCCTAGCACGTGGCATCCGCGAAGCTGCCAAAGCCTTAGACAAGCGCCAAGCCCGTCTCTGTGTGCTCACTTCCAATCGTGATGAGCCTATGGATGTCAAGTTGGTGGAGGCACTTTGTGCTGAACACCACATCCACCTGATTAAGGTTGATGACAACAAGAAGCTAGGGGAATGGGTAGGCCTCTGTAAAACTGATCAAGAAGGGAAGCCATGGAAAGTGGTTGGTTGCAGTTGTGTAGTGGTTGAAGACTATGGCAAAGAATCTCTGGCCAAGGATGTCATTGAAGAGTACTTCAAGTGCAAGACATGAATGAATAAAAAGTTTGGTTCATTAAAAAAATAAATATCATTTTCCAACAGTTTTAACCCTAAGCATGTTCTAAAATGAAACCCTGGGTATGTTAGCGGTTATTTTCCCTTTGTATCTCCCCATACTGTGGCCACCCACTAATCAGCTTCTGTCTTACAGATTTGCCCTTTCTAGACATTTTATTTAAATGGCGTTATATAAGATGTTATTCTTTGTGCCTAACTTCTTTCCGTTAGTGTCATGTTTTAGGGCTCATATTTTTTGTAGAATATATTGCTATATAACATTCTTATTTGTTTTGAGACAGGGTTTCTGTAGCTTCCACTGGTTCAGAGATAATGATTTTGAACTACTGGGGTTACAGGCACACCCCACCACACATGGTTTACCTAGTTCCAGTGTGAGACTAGAGCCTACGTCCTGAGCTATATCTCCCAGCTGTTGCTGGTTAATATTTTATTGTGGATGTATTCAAGGTTGTTCTTAGTTGATAGGTATTTGGGTTATTTCTGAATATTTTATCTACTATGAGTAGTGCATCCACAAACACTCGTGAGCAAGTGTTTTTGAGGAACCCATGTTTTCCAGTTCTCTTGGGTATATAATCAGGAGTCTATTGGTTCATAACAGTTTTCTAGAGATATTGCACCATTTTATATTCCCAATAAAAATGAATGAGCATTCCAATTTCATCACCTCACCAGCATTCACTGTCTACTTTCAAGATTATAGTTATTCTGTAAATGGTGAGGTGTGGTCTCTACTGGGGGTAGTTTGCACCTCTCCAAGAGATCATTATTCTGACTACTTTTCTTGTGTGTGTTGATTATATCTTATTTGGATACAGATCTGTTTAAATCGTTTGCTTGTTTTGAGCTGGGTTATCTGCCTTTAATTTTTGAGCTATAAGTGTTCTTCATAGATTCTACTCATGAGCACATATATGACTTATGATTATCTTCTTTCATTCCATGGGATGTCTTTTCTCTTTTGACCTTTGAAACATTAAGGTTTTAGTTTGGTGGGCATCCAGTTTAATCTGTTTTCTTAGTGCCTTATTTGATGCCTTGTTTTTTTACAAACCATTGCCTAACCCAAGGCCCCGAAGACTTAGATGTTTAGGTTTTCTCTCTTGGAATGAAGTTTTGTTTGTTGGGTGAGGTCTAGGGCTGTGGTCCTTTGACTTCTGGAATACCAGTTGCTCCAGAGCTGTTTATTCAAAAGACCCTGCTTGATCCAGCTCCTTGGCTTGGCACACGTGCTGAGAATCAGTTCTGCACAGTTGTGTGGCTTTCTTGGCCCAATCTTGTTTCTTTCATCTTTGTGTCCATCTGTGGTCAGTACCACAGTCCTGACTACAACCAGGTCTATGGCCTCAGTGAGTTCCTGAGAACTCCCAAAACTGCGGCTCCCTAGTCTTTGACTTTTACAGATCAGACAAAGAATGTATTTACAACACTTAATAACAAGGCTCATGGTGTTTCTTAGCACTTTTTATTATTATTACTCTGATTGCAAAAGGAGATGACGCCAGGTTTGTGTGCTGAGAAAACTTCCATGTAATATGAGAATAAAAAGAATTTTCTCCATCCAAACATTTCATTTGACCTACTTACTCCCTTCCACACTTCACAATGGGTTTAAATATTTTTCTCCCCTGGAGGCAATCTACAAAGAGTGACTTTGTGTAACCCAATGCTAGTTCACACCCATGCTTTCCGAGTGTATTTTTCTTTAATAAAAACATTAATCTCTGCAAGCTCCTGGATTTTAGGAAAGTATCCAGTTTTGCTTGGGGAGACTCAACAGAGAGGCCTGTGAGGCATCGCCGAGATTCCTGAGGGAGGGTCTTTTTGGAGTGCATGTGTGGAGAAGCAGGGACACAGGTCTGTAGAGGAGAAAAGTGCCATTTGTACTGAAGAGGGATTCAGTTAGAGCACTTGCTATGGACTTAGAACATTTGCATGCTTGAGTCATGAAGACATTGAACTCTTGTGTGTGGCCACCTTTGCCATGATTTACTTCTTGGTCAATTTTAGCATTTCCTCAGTGGACTCACGTAAGGTTAAGTTTTCATCCCTCCTACCTCATCTCTGCAGGCACAACAGTGTCTGGGATGCTTCATGTTACAGAGGAGATTTACATAGGGTGTTCTCTTCCTGACTTGGACCTTATTTTCCCTACTTTTTCCACTTTGAACAGGAGAAGCTGAGAAAGTATGTATGAAGTTAAGCCTCTTGACCAGATACCCAAATTCCGTGACAGTGTGTGTGTGAAGGCTCAGCTTCGTACTCTTGCTATGTGCTCTGAGGGCCTGCAAGTAGCTCATTTTGTATCGTATTTCTTAGGCCAGGAACAGTTTAAACTATGTTTTTTAGTGCCCTTTCCCCCGGTGGACAGCTAGTTGAAGCCTTTGGGAGTAAGAGTACTTCCCAGGACATGGACCCAACCCTTCCTCCCACAGCCATTTGAAATAGTTTAAAAATAGCTTCCACTTAAAGCTTGGTGGCAGGCCATGACAACTTTATAAAAATTGTATATTTACTTTTCTCCTCTTTTTTGCTTACTGAAACACTGCTTATCACAGATTCCCGGAGAAATAAATTTATTGCCAAGCTCTGAAAGAAAGTTTTATTCCTCTGGGCATGTGGCAAAGCACAAGTTACAATTCAACCAGTTTGAGCAGTGATAGTTTAAATTGGGCGTGGGGGGTGGGGAAGCTGCCTTTGAACTAAGTAGATAGCCGGAGAGCCTGTCCATGCATTTGTTAACTTGCATGCTTCTTGTGTGGTAGATCTTGTGTACAGGCCCAGGTCTCGGATGGTTAACATGACTGGCATGCCTAGGTTCACAGAACTTACACTGTCATTTGGAATTAAACAAACATATTGTAATTATTTTATACAGTGTGTTTGAAATCTCTTTTTTGAAAACCTTTTCATTTCTAGAACATTTCTTTCTCAAGCCCCATTCCTTTTCTCCTGTAAGCTTTGCAGGCTTCCTACCACACACCACGTCAAAGTTGGATACATATCCTGGTCTAGAAGACCCTCCAAGATTCATCTCTGTAACCTATGCCACCCCATCCATTCTTCCCCACCCCTGACATGCTCTGATCAGCCATCCCCACCTGAGCATCCATGGCTGTTCCTGTCTGTATTTTCTCCCCTCTTAGAAGGTTCTTTTCCCACATTTCCATGTGGCCGATTCACTGAGTTGTTTCTCTTCTTTGAAAAAGCTCACCATTTTATTAGAGAAGACTTTTCTGAGCAGACCACCATCCCTACCGATGTGTTTATCTGCTTTAATTTCCTCCCTCAGATCTTGGGTCCTCTAGCATTAACAGATGCATGCACACAAACTTCATTTTGTTTGCGCATGTGGTGTATTGTCTGTTTCTTGCCTACACATCCCCAAGTAGGGTGCAGGCAGTGACTTTAACTCAAGTATTTATGTATTCCCTGCATCCAAGACAGTGTCTGCTACAAGAGGGAGGAACTCCCACCCTGCCCCACACTGTCGAACGAATGACTAGAGGATATGGTGTAATGTGACTTGGGGTCGAAGCTTCAAGACCTGAGTGTCTCGTTTTGGTTATAGGACATGAGTTCTCTTTTCCTTTATTATTCCTATTCCTTGTTTCCTCTGCTTACTATGTATTCCATAATAGAATAGTCTTCTTTATCTCATTTAAAGATTCAAATTCGGTTAAGAGTGCCTTCCTGCTTAATCATGCCCAGATCTACCTACAGGTTCTCATACGCTTTGTTTTTAACCAAAGCAGTATTAATTTTCATTCATTGAACAAACATTTTGGTACATATGTTAGGCATTAGTCTACACAGATGAGAAACTGGTGATGCCCATCCCTAGGGATCCTACAGTTGAGGGTGGTTGATCTGCAGTTGTTACGGTTTATTGCTTCTGGTATCCAGTAAGCCATGGAATATCTATAAAAGTGTTTGCCTGGCATTGTTCATGGGGCTGCAGGATCAAACACAAAATAACTAGTGCTTTCCTTGAGATTAGATTCTATGCAGTACTGTAGGAATAGCCTACATTAAGGCAGTGCTTGGTAAGTGTAAACTAAGTGTTAATTACCAGAGGCATTATAGCAACTTAAAGGATCGAGAATGGCCACTGCACCGGCTGGTCGAGCAAAGAGGTATTAACGGGTAGGCCTGGGTATTAGGATGTGCTGCTGAGCATGTCACGTCACTGTGGCAGGGCAGTGGGGTAGCTTTTCCTCTGAGCACTCAGAAGAGGCCCCCTGTGTTTGTAACTGTGAGACGTTTTACTTGATACACTCATTTCGTAGAAAGGGAATAATGGTCTCTCAAGGGCTCTACTGGAAGAGGAGGAAGGGAATGTGGTATGATCGTGCAGACCAGGGCTTCAGCATTCAGGAGTACAGCATGGGGATGTGTAGACACGATGCAGCCTGCCTTTTCCCAGAACGGTTGGCCTCCACTCTTCCATCCTCAGGCCCTCGGAGTTATCAGGGTTGGTGGGAGAGGATAAGGCTTGCCTCTCTCTGTGCCTGAGCTGTCTGTTCTCATTGGATCACCATAAGTTCCGTTTGACACAGCTTGGCTTTGGAAAAATATTTTCCCATAGTTTCCAACGAGCTTTGTAAGTAAAGGTTTAGTTAATATTTTATTGGCTAGTGCTTTTGTCAGAAATATGTTGAATTCAGAAGGGTTTTAGAAATTTAGAAATATTTTTAGATATCTTGTGATAATGCATCATTTTCACACACAAAAAACCCTCTAGCATTCTTGTATTGATTCACTGCAAGGTCTTTTTCTCCCAAAACAAGTTAACTTTTTTTAATGACTTTATTCTATTTGATAAATCTGTCATTAATAGATTGCTCCATTCACTTAGTATTTGAATTATATCAGGCCTAGCATCTGTTCTTAATTTATTTTCTTTTAAACATTTTTTTCAATCCCTTTCTCTTACTTACGCTTGCAGAAAATGGTATTTTTGGTTGAGGTTATTTTAAGATGGCGTTGAAATAAATCCTGGGACTGTTCTTTTGTTCAACGACACATGTTCCTTTGAGCTTACACATCCAGGGTCACCCTACCAAAATAAATCCTTGGGCCCCATGCAGACTCTCAAGTGTCTGAGCATTTCTGAGAGCCGGCTTCTGGTAGAGATCTGGGGTGGCCCTGAGCCACAGGGCCTCCCTTCCTCTGCCTTTCCCAAGAGTTCCGAGCTCTCTGCTTCGTCAGCAGCTACTGCTCTGTGCCACCATTTTAACTTGATTATTTACCTCAGAGGAGTTTTAAACTTGAGTTCAATGTCAGTCAAACCTGCTCTCCTAGCAATTAAATAAACGGATAGAACAGCATCCTGCTTGTGTGTAAACATTCAGGTCTGTTCAGAATTGTCAAGCTGGTTTCCTTGTCTTGACCTAGGTCAGGTAGAAGAACCTTAATACAGGAAATGAAACTTTTTTCCCTCACTTTAAAAGAATTCTCAAATCCTTTGTTTTCACAGATGGAATATAACTATATAGGAATTATCTGAGAATATGTATGTGGCTCACAGATCTTTAGAAGTATGTGCATCCAGTGCTCCTATTTCCCATGTGGTCGAAGGACTTAAAAATTTCCAGCAAATTGGGAAATATGTTGCTTATTTACTTTGAAATCTAGTACACTGGAAAAAAAATCCTCCTAACATGGATGGAATTCCAAGATTTTAACATCTTTTTTTGGGATGTAGTTAGGTTATACCTTTTCGTTCTGGAAGTTTTCAAAACTGCATCAAGATTACAGGGATGGATTTCTCTTCTCTAATGTCTGTCTAAACCCATTGGATTGTAAGTCTGCTTTAGACTGGGGTGTGGATTTTCCCAATATAAACCCTCGTACTTCAGTTAATCTGGATGAATCTGGCCCTGTCCGGAGAAAAGTTTGTGCTTGAGAGGGTAAAGTTAAAAATGTGGGCTAAATAGCTGTTGCTAGAGAAAGGAAGAGGGTGAAGGTTTGGCTTGGACTATAAATTCTGATGTGCCACTGTGTCTCTCAAGAGTAGTCAGTGAGGCCTGTCTTGTTTGGGGAATGTGAGGAAGAGCTGTTAAGCCGATCAGGTGGGCCTGTGCTGTGGAAGACCGTACGTAGCAGCAGCACAGGGGAGCTCTTGCAGCTGTGGATAGAGGGACAGAGTCGAAGTGTGTAGGAGGAGGAGTCTTTCCGTAGAACTTGGGCAGGATTCTCTGTTAGATGTATGCTGATTCACTGTCACTCTCCTTGGCTCTTAAGATGTTTGCCCCGTCTGTATGCAGGGTGTGTATCCTGTACTCGCAGTCCTAGCTCTCAGGATTGCATCATTATATGGCTTTCTGGAGAAGCATGTGACCCAGGGAGCTGTAACTCTGATGGGGCATCTGTCCATAGATGTGGTGGGTGGTGAGGCTGGGGTTGCTGGAGTGGCCTGGAGCAGGCAGCCCAGAGCTTGCGGGAGGGTGTGGTCAGGAGCTGCTGTGCGAGGAACTGGGTGTTCTGAGTTCCTGCCAGTCCGAAGCCAGTGTTAGCGCTGACCTTTGTCGACATCTGATTTAGTAACATCTCTGGCCTGAGCCATGTGAGGCTGAGATTTCTCTTTCTCCTAGAAGGTTTGTAACCGATGCACAGAGTCAAATAATCTGTGTCTAATTACTCATTGGGAACCTTTGATAAATTGCACACAACAGGCATTCAACAAATGCACATAACTAAATAAGTTTATTAAGTTGAAAAACTTAAACTGATAGGACTCAGCTGTCGATGGTTCATTCGCAGGTACTATTCTTACTAACAGTGCTTTTGGAATAATTCAGTTTGCACAGCAGTGTATCTTTTCATGAGTTGTACTGAAGGCCTTACGGGTCCCCAAGGCAGAATGTTTCTTTTGGTACATGACATGTATTTCCTTGGATTGTGTTCTGTGACTTTTTTTTTTTCCTCTTCCCGTAGTTCTTCTTCCATCTCTGACCTTTGAATAAAATGGTCCTGGGAAAAGACTTTCATTGGTTTTATAGTTTTGAACAGTTTAAATCTGCCTTTTGGGGAAAGGGTTGGTGTTCATGATTTTTCTACCAAAAGGCTTGACTGGAAAACCCTTGACACTCCGTGACCACTGCTCTTTATTTGATTGGACAAAGAAGGAAAAGGAAAGTGCTTCCTTTTTAAATTAGAAAAATGTACTGCCCTCACCCCCTAGTTATAAGACTATAGCAATTCTGAATGGTCTGAAGAATTGGTTTTTGCTTCAGTTTTTCTTCTTGTGTATCAGCGTGCTTTGCCAACTACAATCGAGTCCATCTCTGGTTACCACTCCTTTAACACAAGGGAAGTCTGCTATAGATGTGAGCATTCAGTGGGAGGAAGAAGTAAACTCTGGCCTCTGTTATGGCTTAACTTAGTAATAATTACTTCTGTTGAGAACCACTGAGACGTACACCACTACCACACACATACATTCCGTCTCCCCTCCCCTCTCATATATTACTCCAAGTGGGACTGTTGATACTTCAGGAGCTTTGAAATGTCTTGAAGCATCATGGCAACTGTTGTGCAGATTGTGACACCTTCTGTAAATAAAACCACTTTGGAATTTCCAAGCCTATATGTGCAAATATTGCATGACTAATGGATGGTTATTATTAATTGTTGACTTGACAGAATATAGAGTCACTTGGTGATAGGTCTCTAAGCATGCCTGTGAGGGGATATATTAATTAGTTAACTGATGTGTTGAGACCCATCGTTTTAATTTCAAAAATATTTTTATGTGTATAGGTATTTTGCTTGTATGTATATCTATGTATCATATATATGCTTGGTGTCCATGGAGGTCAGAAGAAGGTGTTGGATATCCTGGAGCTGGAGTTACTGATGGATGTGAGCTGCCATGTGGGTGCTGGGAGTTGAACCCCCATCCTCAGGAACAGCATCCAGTGCTTTTATAAACACTGAGTCATTTCTCCAGTCCCAGGAAGACCCATCTTGATTGTGGGCAGAACCTTTTCCCAGGCAGGGGATTTGGGATTGTGGACATGGGGCAAAGTGAACTGAGTATCATTTGTCCCCCTCCATGTCTCGACTGTACATGCAATGTGACTAGCTCCCTGGAGCTCTTGACGGAGTGAATGCCCTGCCATGATAGACTATAACCTGGAACTGTGAGCCTTTTCTTTACATTGCTTTAGTCAGAGTATTTCCCACCACACCAATGAGAAAAGGAACAAAGACAACTATTAAGAAGACTTGGCTCACAAAAGGTTTCTCCCAAGTTGCAGGAGGTCTTCACAGCTCCTGGTGGGATATGTACCTTTGCAGACCTCAAGGCTTTGCCTTGGATCATGGGATAATCAGGAAAGTAGGCTGTTGAGATTGGCCATGGGGGTCTGCCCTGTCAAGAACAGAGAAGACAGGCTCAGATGGCCAGCCAACCTGCCTGTCACTCCTCTGGCTTCATCACACCTTTTCACTTATACATGCTAAGATTCTGATTGGAGTTTCCAGGAAATTGGAGGTTGGAGTTTTGACTCACGACCCTTTTCTGGTTTTACAATATTAGGGTTCTGAAATTGAACTCAGATCCTCTCTACTGACTGAGCTATCTCACTAGACCAGAAAGACTGTCTTTTATTCAATCTTAAAAAAATTTAATGGTGTCATATTGTATGTAATGCCAAAATAGAGGTTCAGAACGATGTTCATTCTGTTAAGTCAACCAAAGGGCTTTGTTTTTATTGCTCTAATAAGATTATCAATTCAGACTTAAAACCAAATTATAATTACAGCAGGTAGAAGTAACCTAGGAAATCTTTTGGGCTCTAGCATGCAGCTAGTCTTTTCCTAACTTACCAAAGAAGGAAAAAGACTGGGGAGCTCAGCCTGAAAGCCTACCAGTGACCAGGAAGGTGTGCCTGCATGTGAGGTGTTGATGGCTTCACTTTGTGTGTAGAGCTGTGTTGGGCAGTGCAGCCTCTGGACTGGCTCAGATACCGCTATTGCAGATGCTGGGCCTTCCTTCATTTCCTTAGAATGCTGGAAGAGTTTTCTGTTGGTCAACCACCTTCCCACGTGGCTGAGTTTCTTTTAGTACTCAGTCACTACCATGTACATTTCCACAGGAGCTGTTTTGTGTTCCCAGGCCACCGTTGAGACAGAGCTACAGCATCCTGGAATTGAGGGAGATGTTGGAGACCCCTAGATTCTTCCTGCAGGTCAAAAGCAGAGAACTCAATTGCCTCTACTCAGCAGTCCCATTTCAGAATCCAGTCCAGAACACAGGCCCCTTGACTTGTGAATACTTTTCTTTTCATGTTGGTAGAGTCAGAAAATGTCACGATACCAAATTTAGCATGGCAAACTATTTATCTAGCTGCTTTTCTTAGGTTAGAACATAAACTTGTCTTTGGTTTTGGCTGCTACAGACATTTTGATTTCTCTCTGTTCAAGAGTCTCTGGACCTCTTCCCCTAAATGATTGACAGTGACCTTCAGCCTAATTTATATAGCACTGAAGGCTTGGTATTTGGCCTGAGAACACTTTGTGGCACTGCCTTCTCCCATCCTTTTCAGTGAATGGTAACTCTGCCTGTGAACTCCTTGTCCTGCAGGGCAGCTGAACTTACCCAGGTCATCTCAGATGATTCTGCAACCCAGTGTTCACCAGTCCCAGGTCTGACCTGCAGGGTGGAAAGCAATATTCTCTTCTGGTGGAGATTAGCAGATGGGGTGGTGAGAGTTGCTGGAGAGAGGTCCTGTCCGTGGGTGATTTATAAGATCCCCCTCCTGACTTCGGGCAGAAAAGGAAAGAGGCAGGTTGCTGTTCTGCAGCCAGGGTGTCTGCTTGCAGACCTGGCAGTGGGAGATGGAGCCCTTGTCTTGACTGAAGCCTTTCAGCCTTGTCCTAGAAAAGCTCAAAACCCCCTTTATTCCCTTCAGCCCGGACCCAGCAGAGGAGGGATGGGAATAAAAAGGGATGTTAAACTATCGCAGTTCTTCCACTGAGTCTGTAAGGTCCAGGAAGCCATACAATGGCTGTCCTGCCCATTTTGTTTGCCCTCAGTCCCCAGCACGGTGCTGCACATCGGCCTCCTGTTGAGTGCAATGACTTGTTTACTGTTTGTTTGCTCTTCTGTTAGTTCTGAGAATCCTGAAAGTCAATCTGTACCAGTGTTTGGGCTCTTGTTTCCAATTTCCAAGCTTCTGTCTTTGGATTTGTCTCAAAGAATGTCTTGATGGTGTTTGTGACTATAGTTTTGCAGTGTAATTTTACCTAAGTAAATCACCCTGTTTTCAAGCCTCAAATTTTATGTGTAAAATTGCTTGAAGTAATTGTGAGTTCATTATCTTAAACATGTTATTTTTTTAAACAACAGTTCTCGAATAAGCTCAGAAGCATTGGTAGGTGTTCACAGACGTGAACGACAAGCTTAAGTTTTAGAGTTAGTCCCCTTGATCTAAGGACATTGATCAAGTACCTGGACAGAATTTAGTGATGGGAATTACAAAGAACCTGGCTTGTGAGTGTATTGTGGGGATTAAGTGAGGTCAGATATCCAAAGTAATAGATAGGGCAATATATGCACAGTACAAGAACACACCTAAAAGGTTTGCTTTTTTTTTTTTCTTTATTACTGGTGGTAATTTTTATATGGACCATGACAACTTGGATTGGGGTTGATGTATGCGCTGTTTCTAGGATTGTTATTATTATTAAGTTTTTTGAGACAGGGTTTCTCTGTATAACCCTGGCTGTCCTGGAACTCCCTCTATAGACCAGGCTGGCCTTGAACTCACAGAGATCCACCTGCCTCTGCCTCCCAACTGCTGGGATTAAAGGTGTGTGCCACCACTGCCCAGCCATTTAGGGTGATTTTGAGTACCTTTGTTCTCTTTTCCTGTAGAAGTCCAAAGCTGTTCTGAGCATGCCTGCCAGCTTCCACGGGGGCTTGTGTTTTCTTTTTCCCCTTGGCACATTTTATTTCCGGTTATCTTTACTCCCTGATGCAGCTAGGCAGGGAACCTGCCTCTTTCTAAGTCACACTTCAAGTCTCCAAAATATCAAGGCTGGTATGTATATCTGGATGACTTTGGCTAAGGCAGGAGTGATGCCACAGTAAGGCACACAAGCTAGATTCGTACCTGCCTGTTAGAGTGGGAATTGTTTCCTCTAACACTCTGTATCTAATACCACTTGCAATGAGGCATAGATGTTTTCCACAGTATGCTAAAAGATGGACAGTACTTGGGCTTGGATTATGCTTTTAGGCATGTTTTTTCCTTTATATTAGAGGATCTTTAAACTTAAAGTAAACTAGTGTTTGCCCCACAGTTGAAAAAAAAAAAAACAACCCAGTTTTAAAAGCTAAGAAACTTTATAGGGGTAGGGATTTTGCCTAAGTGGTATAAATAAGTCCTTACTCAGTGATCCTTCTGACCCTTAGAAAAGGAATCTTTTCTAGTCCTTTAAGTGTAAGACCATAACAGCCTCACACACACCTCCTAATGGAATCAGTTAATGCCAGTGCCACCAGCATGGGTGCTTTCATGTGGGCAACTGCTCTAGTTGGCGGCGTAAACCTGATGTGGAATGTCTTTCTATATGCTGTGAATATGTGTTGCTGTGATTGGTAAATAAAGAAGCTGCTCTGGCCTGTGGCTAGTCAGGTTATAGCTAGGCAGGAAATCCAAGAGAGAGAGAGACAGGAAGAAGAAAGGAGTGGAGAGGGAGATGCCAGCCGCCGCCAAAGGAGCAGCAAGATGCCAGCAGACCGATAATGCCACTGCCACGTGAAAACTTACAGATTAATAGAAAAGGGTTAAGCTATAACAGCTAGCTAGCAAGAAGGCTGCCATAGGCCATTCAGTTGATAATTAATATTAAGCCTCTGAGTGATTATTTTATAAGTGGCCGAGGACCGTGGAGAAACCTTCCAGCTACATAAACCTGCCTAAAAAAAATGAGGCAGACTAAAGTCTCATGCAGTAGCCAACTTTATACAGAGCATCAGACAGTTTATACTCTGGGGGTTAAGAAGAGTCACATGAGTAAGGTGTACAATCACAAGGATAAGCCACCTGTGGCAAAAACGTTTTCCCATAGGGGCACATGAATGACAACAGCTGAACTCCTTCCTATCCACTACACCTGGGAGGGGCATGAAAACCCATTCCAAGAGCAATTCTGTGTTTTTGAAGAAACTGAGGTCACAAGACTCTCATTTTCTCACAAGCACTCAGAATTCCCCTCCCACGACTCCATTCTTGGACTGGGTTCTGACAGTAGACCTCTTTTCTTTAAAACGACTTGAGCTTCGTGTGGCTCTGGGGTGGAGTCTGAATGATCGGAATTGCCTCCGGCTTCTGTCCTGTCACACCCTCACTTCCTGGTGGACAGAATTTTTGCATCCGTAGCACTTACGAGTCCTCTGGTGGCTGTGTGGCTTCCAGTCTTGGACTTCCCAGTCCTCTTCTTGCTAAAGGACTAGTGTCTACCATGTTACTGCCCAGTGCTGCCTTATTCCACGTCCCAGCAGTGGCTGACCGAGACGTTCTCTCTGCTGCTGACCGTGAAATCTGTTACTTACGCCATCCTACCTGACTGTTCCTCAGTATGCTTTCACACTCCCCTCAGATTTCCTCAGATGTCTTCTCTCCCAGTTGGCATACTCTTCAAGGTTACCTCCTCTGTCCATGACTTTAACATCCCATAGAATGCCAGAGTCTATAACTTGACAGCATTTGAGCAAAGCTTAAACACCAGTAATAAGAAGCATCCCAGCTGGGCGTTGGTGGCGCACGCCTTTAATCCCAGCCAGGCGGATCTCTGTGAGTTCGAGGCCAGCCTGGGCTACCAAGTGAGCTCCAGGAGAGGCGCAAAGCTACACAGAGAAACCCTGTCTCGAAAAACCAAAAAAAAAGAAGAAGCATCCCAATTTTACACCCCACAAAGGAAGAAAAGAGCAATGCCAAATAAATAACAGAGTGATATGCAATCCCATTAATCAATAGATGGATTTCATTTCAAAAATGTCAAACTTGTAAATGCACAACCCAAAATCCCGAGTGTAATTTCCTTAGCATATATTTAATGCCATTTCCAGAGTATGAGTCCCTGTGTGTCATAAGTAGTCTTCTCAGGAGCCAGCCAAAAAGGTGCAATAACTTTGTCCAAGAAATGAATAGTTTTCCAAGTCCCATCTTCAGCTGTGAGAAGCGTTACTGCTGTGTAGATGAAATAGACTTGGGATAGCTGAACAATGAGGAAGGCTATTAAAGTAGTCAGTCTGCGGGATGGTTCCAGAATTGGGGGATTTATTCCATTGAAGGTTGTTCAGCTACCTTAGCATGCACTGTGAAGTGGTCCCCGAACACTGCTCTGTCTTCACACTCTTTGTCCAGTAACGGAATTGTCACAGTCATTACCCATTTCTTGTATTGTTGCACACACTGGCAGATCGTTTGGGTGTTATTCTCTCATTTATTTTTTCCTCCATTTATTTATTTTTTTCCTTCTGTAGCTTCAAAATTGCTTTTGACAGCTCAGGGACCTGTGAGAACGATTGCCAAACTTTGAAATTTAATTTTCCTGCAGCAGCATCCAAAGTTAACAAAAAGTCACGGGAATGATTCCATCAAGCCTTCCCGCCTGCCAACATCTCTGCACCTCACGTTGTTCCACTGGGCTTTCTAAAATTATTTTTAAGTGGTACAGCCTCTTTCATTTCTGTGGGGAGAATATTCCATACTGAGTATTTCTACCTTAAAATATTACCTTGTGGGGACTGGAGAGATGGCTCAGAGGTTAAGAGCACTGGCTGCTCTTCCAGAGGACCTGAGTTTAATTCCCAGCAACCACATGGGGGCTCACAACCATCTATGATGAGATTTGGTGCCCTCTTCTGGTATGTAGACATACATGCCAGAACACTGTAAACATAATAAATAAGTCTTTTATGTTACCTTATGTGCAGTATATTAGAATAAAGTTCAGTTTCACTAGTCCTAAGAAAAAAATTATTTGTATTTCATTTTTACATGTTGTCAATTAGTATACTAACCCTAGCTAATTTAGCTACATACCTTTAAACAGCCAAATGATTTTCCCCCAAAGAAATGCTATAAGAATAATATATCTTTTTAGTTTTCTCCTTCAGTAGATGTTTCATAATATCTTTCTTAAAGTTCGTTCAAAATAGAATGTTTGGTTGTGGCGCCCCCCTCGTCCAGCAAGGAAGACACCACACCGAGCTCTTCTCCTTGCAATTTAATCAGGCCTTTAAACTGTATTTTGACTTCTAAAAGATCCCTTCCTTCTGAAGGAATCCCCCCCTTCTGGAGGATCCCCGGGCAAAGCCTCTCCCGGCCTTATATAGGCTCTGGGCAGCCAACCCCAGGTCTCCACGTGGGCATTGCCCATTAGGCTCAAGCATGCGTAAGCAAGCCACACATTCCACTACAGCCTCACCTGGAGCTGTTTAACACGAGGAGCACTCGCCGTCGGGATGGCGGAAGGTGGTAACCAGTGCCACCTGTAAGGCGTGGCTACGCGCAGCTCCCTACATATTCCCCCTTTTTGTTTTATTTAAATTAGCAGGCGAGAGCAGAGGTCTGATCTCTGTTAAGAAAAACAGAGGACTATGTACTGGCATCCACCCAGGTGTCATCCACCCAGAGAATGCTTGACCTGTCTGGTACCCTTTTTCACAGAGGTGGGAACTTGGGGCATTAACCCACATGCAATCAGACGTACTCTCCTCAAGACTATCAATGCTGCTGTGGTCCTGAGTGCAGTGCACTAGCCTCGCATCCTGCATATGAATTCTGGTATCCAACCAGGTCTGGGGGAAACTGTCCGGCCTTTATGACCGTAAAGGCTTGAATGATCGTGGCTGCATTGCACTGCTGAGAGAGCCTAATACAACAGATGCACCACAGGCAAACCAGGGAGACAAGCACCAGTAGGCCTGTTAAGGCACCTAAACCCGCCCCCTCTTTCAGCTGGTTCATGGTCGTAGAGATCCCGGACGACAGTCCTTCTGCAGGTCCAGGATCCACCCGAGTTGAATTGACAGCAACTATGGCCACTCCCAGTTGATCCACCAGGCCATCGAATTCTCCTGTCCAATTTCCTAGAAGATAACTAGACAACTGTTTAGACAAGTTAAATGTCCAAATTCAAAAAATTTATGGCAAATAAGGCAATGGATATTCTTTCTTTAGGGGTACGGCCGTGGCCTATTCCCCCCTTTTGTTTTTGTAAGGTATCAATAATCACCATCAATCCACCCTTCAACTGATCATTAATTTCCTTTTTGTATATCCAGGGCTTGTGCCACATTAACAGAAAGATTGTTTAGGGTCTGTGTTGTTTGGACAGTATGAGTCATGGCTATGGCTGCAGTAGTCGCTCCAGCTGTTGCCAGGGCAAGTTAGGGCTACCATTAGCATATACAGAGACCTTAGGTACAGTAGTATTCCAAACCGTACCGTTTTTGATGTTAGCTCAGGTTTTTCTATGTTGCATTGATTTTCCACAGATCTCAACTGCGGATGCCTTGTTGCGCTGGTTCTGGCATCGGCCATTCTTAGCAGCTTTTGGAACTTTTGAAAACAGTTCAGACTGCCTACTTTGCAGTCTACTAAGAACACTACCTTTTGTGTCTCGGGTTCTTTTATATACAACATTAACATCTATTTATTTATACTCCTTAAGGGAACTCTAGAACTACTTTATCTTATTTCTTATTTAGACTTACATTTACAACTAGTATCTTTACTTCTTAAAAGCTTATTACTACATGTCTTAAGACTACCTTAGATATAACTCTATTAGCATACTCCTTAACTTAACAAACACCTAAAGATTTCTTATATACTTACCTTATTTCTTATTTGAACTTACATATCTTATTTATCTTTTTAATTATTACCACTATCTCTGTTAAAAAGATTTTCTTAACTAGACAGGAAGTACATACATCATTTCTAAAGTTTTAGAGTTTATAGTCAGCTTTGCTATAAAGCACTGGGATTTAGTGAGTGTTATAGAATTGTGATCAGCTGTTCCTAGGACAAAAGCTTCCATAGGAAACTTTTTCTTCCCCATAAGCTTAGAAGAAGAGTTTTACTACCCTTAAAGCCCAAAGAAAGATTTTTTTTCCCAGTTTGCGTTCATAGCCCCCAAAGTTAGAAAATTGGAGATTTTCTGTCTAGTTGTCTTACTTATTTTTTCTACACAATGTTACATGTCTAAGTTTTTCCTACACTATATCATTACACTATGCCTTATACTTATTTTTTTACACAATCTTACACTTCTAAGTTTTTCTTACACTATATCACTACCCTATACCTTCCTTTTCTCTCTTCTTACTTTCTGTTTTATCCGATAAGGGCTTTTCTGATCTCTCCTCTCCCAAGATTTCTAATGCAGTCTGTCCCTTTTCAACCGCTTCACTACATCTCTGATCCTCAAGACAACCTCTTACTAGCTTCCACACCGGTCTTAAGAGCAGCTCACTAAGAGCCAAAAAAATTGGGTGCGACGAAAAAGCGCCCATAACTGTTCTCAAGCTAGAAATTAGCAGCTTCACCTTCCTTTTTTTTTTTTTTCTTCTTTCCGCTTTTATCGCGGCCTCTTGAATCCCGCTCTCTCTTTAATTACAGAGAAGAGCAATCCCCGCTCTAGACGCGGATCCCCATTTTACCTGAGGACTAATCCCCGCTTTGGACGCGGTTCCTCACTTTACCTGAGGACTTACCCCGCTTTGGACACGGTTCCCCACTTTTCCTGGGGATTTCCGGTATACCCCCTGATTGCAAGGAGTTCTGGGCTCACTGGTGAGGGGTTCCCCGTACGGGCCACCAGTTGTAGCGCCCCCCTTGTCCAGCAAGGAAGACACAACACCGAGCTCTTCTCCTTGCAATTTAATCAGGCCTTTAAACTGTATTTTGACTTCTAAAAGATCCCCTCCTTCTGAAGGAATCCCCCCCTTCTGGAGGATTCCCGGGCAAAGCCTCTCCCGGCCTTATATAGGCTCTGGGCAGCCAACCCCAGGTCTCCACGTGGGCATTGCCCATTAGGCTCAAGCATGCGTAAGCAAGCCACACATTCCACTACAGTCTCACCTGGAGCTGTTTAACACGAGGAGCACTCGCCGTCGGGATGGCGGAAGGTGGTAACCAGCGCCACCTGTAAGGCGTGGCTACGCGCAGCTCCCTACATTTGGTAAATAAAATTATGGCAACTGAAAAAAAAGTGCCTTAAAATAGTCTTGGGTCAAAGAAGAGGTACAACCTGTAATATTAGACTTAATTCAGTGTGACAAAAGGAGTTGTGTTTCATACAGCTGAGGAGATGGCACTTAAGAGTCCTTCTCAAGGACCCAACCGGTGGCTCGTCGTCCCCTGCACCTCCAGCGCCAGGATATCCAGCGCCCTCTTCTTGCCTGCTGAGGCAACTGCGCTCACATGCACAGACCCACACATAACTGAAAACAAAATAAACCTTAAAGTAAAAAGGAGCTGCTTCACTAAAGAAGTCATTGTGTTTTAGTTTCACACACCCAGGACACGTTGTCTTGGCTTCTCTGGTCTGTCATGTGAGAGTCCTACTGCAATAACCTTGAAATTGCTCTGCAATATATATGTGTGTGTGTGTGTGTGTGTGTATGTATGTATATATGTGTGTATATATATGTATATATGTGTGTGTGTGTACACACACACACACACATACACACATATTTGATAAAAAGCATTTCTACACACCCAACAGCTAGAGGAGAATTCCATTCATTAGAATCATTAGAAAGATTTTCCAGCAAATCAAAGCAGATCTCAATCTTTAGCGTTTATGGACCTTTCTCTGATACGTTTTCCTCCCATATGTATCTTTGTATTCCCTAATATAGTAGCTTATGTGAAAGCAAACATCCATAGGACATGTCTGCAACTTCACAAACACGTGGAAAAGCATACTGTTTTCTTTTCTATAGAACATCACTCATTCATACAGTCATTATGTAAATGCAGAGCTTTAATGCATATATGTGCTGACTTAAATTCAAAATTTTGTATAACTATAATGAAGTAAAAGCACTGGCCTATTTAACACTCAAGGAAAGAATACAGCTTGTTAATGTTTTGTGGCACATTTGGAGTCATATTTTCATAACTGGTATTTTATTATTTGAGGTATATATTATCATAGTCTGCCGCTGAATTAAGGGGCATATTTTGATTTGATTATTGGAGATATTCTCAGATGTAAGTTTTAGACTTAAATATAAGGTTGCTGAATATTTTGTGATTGGATCTTTTGATTTTCCTCAAACTTCTCTAGGTTGAAAATGTCCGCTTGGTAGATCGAATGTCTTGTAAAAAAGCAGCGCTGGGGACTTTATATTTGACGGCGACTCATGTCATATTCGTGGAGAATGCACCCGACACAAGGAAAGAAACCTGGGTATGCTGTCCATATTTTTGACCTTAACCTGTTTTTTGATTTGTTTCAGGATAGGGAACATGGACTATTTGGGGCATTTTGGAGATGATTTCTGGGGTGTGTTGGAAAAAGGATGTCCTTCTGAAATCATAGTCCTATCTACCTGATGCACTGACGTATTTTAAACATTGATTATTTAGACATCATCAAAGATAGGCCTAGCAGTGGCCTGAAGCTGCAGGAACTTCATGTCATCGCCGTGGAGAAGAGACTCCGTCATGTCAGTTGTAGCATGTCTGTAGTGCCTGATTTACTGTAAATTTATATTTGTAAATTAATATTTGCAGGATGTTTTCTAAATATTTGGTATTTTTTAAAGTTTCATACGTTCACTACAATGTGTATTGATCATACGCTTCCTCCACTCCCCCTAGTCCCCCCATCCTGTCTCCCTCTCAACTTCATTTCCTCTTTTTATTGTTGTTAGTAATGCCTCAGTCCAGTTAGGACTGTCCATATAAACATGGTTATATTGTTAACCACTGGGGCCATGTCCCGAGAGGAGAGTGACTCTCCCTTTCTCAACAGCTATCCGTTGTCAGTAGTTCCTCCAATAAGGGTAGGACCTCAGGGGCCCCTCTCCCGTGCAGGATCTTATAAATTGTTTGTTCTATTGTTTTATTATATTGACTTTACTTTTCTGATAATTTCAAAAAGAAAAGGAAAGCTGGAGACTAGTCCCATCATCATGTATATTTGTGCTTGATCATCACAGCATTAGACATTTCTGACATTATATAGCAATAAAAACATGACTTTATCGCCCACAGCCAAAATCTTGACTTGTAGATTCCATTCCCATCCTCCATGGACAGGGCTACAGTTAGCAGAAGGTAGCTGGTACCACACACTGGACAGGAACTTCATGGAGACCTGCCCTTAACCTTAAGGACAGATCATAGATCTCCTCAAAAGCCAGGGAGTCACAGTCCAGAATGGTTTATTTTCTTATCAGTTTGTTTTCTTAATGGAATGATGATTGCAGAGGCTATAGATGAGGTAAGGAAGGAAGGAATGGGGAGTTACTGACCAAAGGATACAAAGTTTCAGATAGATAGGAGGACAGGGTTTTGAGGCTGATTGTATTGGATACCAGGGTTTATAGTAAATCACAGTGAACTATATATTTCAAAATCTCTTGAGTAAATTTCAAATGTATTACCCCAAAAATCATAGTTCAGGAAGTTTTTATATATATATTTATATATATATTAGTTTTCTTGATTTAATCATTCCATACTGTGTACATATATTAGAATAGCACACTCTACTATGATCTGCCCACTGAAAATAAGAAACAACGAGAAAGCAAAGTATTTTCTTTTGCAGACTGCCTGACCACCCACACAGCTTAGAGAACAAGTGGCCATGGAAGCTGAGCATCCCGTGTGGAATTAAGGAGCATGGTGGCACTTCCCAGTGGAGCCATCTCTAACTTTTGTGGATTGCCAAAGTTTCTCTTACTAACTTCCCATGACCTTATTTAATTTTAGCTGTTAAATGCATTCGGCTTTCGACTACCAAAGTGTTCCCTACCTGGAGCTGTGCAAATTTAAATGCTGAAGATTATACTCTTCAGAGTAATAAGTGTGGATATCAGGCAGTTTGGAACTGAGAGCAAAAGCTGTAAGATTTCCACAGCTGGTTCTTTCTTGGAGTCTCTCGGGTTCTTGTAAGCAGAGTGCAGGTGTGGAGCGAGGCAGGTTTTGAGGAGTGTTTCGTGTCTGTGTGGCTCAGGGACCCGTTTGTCCTTGTCATTTTGTTTCTTATTCATGCTTACCATGCTCATGTTAACTTTTGGTCTAGATTCTTCACAGTCAGATCTCCACCATCGAAAAGCAGGCAACGACGGCAACTGGCTGTCCTTTGCTTATTCGCTGCAAGAACTTTCAGATTGTCCAACTTGTCATACCGCAGGAAAGAGACTGCCATGACGTGTACATCTCCCTGATACGCCTTGCACGGCCAGGTAGGCAAAGGAACTCAGCATCTAATAGGTGACTTCTGAAGAAAGGCGCAAATCATGGTGAAGAATTTGTATTATGCTTAGTAATACCTGTGTTTTAGAACTCGCCTGTTATCATGGCCCTAATGATCACCTGGTGCATTAGCCTTGTCTTTTGAGGCCTCTCCTGAGTTATTTACGAGATAGGCCTCTTTTGATAACCTTCATATTCTCATTTTCTAGATTGTGGTTATAATGTGTTTTTCTTTCAGTCTGAAGTCACTTTAAAAATACTACACAACCTTGGTAATTGAGTCTCTTGGTATGAGCCCTAGGACAGAAC
The DNA here is from genome assembly GCA_902168425.1 of Peromyscus attwateri. Taxonomy (NCBI): domain Eukaryota; kingdom Metazoa; phylum Chordata; class Mammalia; order Rodentia; family Cricetidae; genus Peromyscus; species Peromyscus attwateri. The sequence goes on along the minus strand of CABHPP010141255.1, from coordinate 17,001 downwards.
TTAGAAAGTGTCGAGTGGAAAACATTGTTACCTAAAACTTGTGGTGCATTCTTCCCCACCCAGAGTGGTCTGGTTTCTTGTTTATTTTTCTTTTGTTTCTTTGAGACAGGGTCTCACTGTGTGGCCTTGACTGTCCTAAAATTTGGAGTTCTCCTTGCTCCAGCTTCCTCAGGGTTGGAATTACAAGTGTGAGCTACTGTGTTGGCTGTTTTTCTTCAGACAGAGTTTTGGGAGGATATATGTTTGGTCTGATGATTAGTAACAACTTACCTACCTAGGCTTTTGTTAACATCAGTTGGTGGAGTACCTTTTGGTGTCCCCAACAGAACACTCCCACACATGAGGTGGGGAGTGTCTGGAGATGGAAAATGGGCAGTCTGTGTAACTGTCTTCTTCTAGTTCATATAGCAGCTGGGTCTTTAGATGGAGAACTTACTGTTTACCTCTAGAAAAGCGTCCTTGACTCTCTGCAAGGTTTGTGTGAGCTTGCGTAAAGGAAATATGCTTCCAGGTTTCTTGTAAAAAGATGTCATCTGGGCAGAACTTGAGTGTCACACGGAAGGCGTCAATGGGGAAATAGGATGAGGGCTCACAGTTCCTTTACCAAATGCATTTTGGTTCAGGATGAGAAGTTCAGGATGAGAAAGGCATTGGGCTGGGTTCTGACTTCCCTCATTTGTAGATAGCTGAGAGCCAGTGTTATACTTCATGGAAGTGGTACCTGGGAGTTGTCTCAATCTGGTCATTTTGACTTTGCTTTCTTCTTTCAAGGCAGCGTAAGAATAACTGCAGAGTAAGCCAGAAAATCAGTTGAACTTTCTGGAGGTGCTCTATAATTGGAAAAGTGGTTCTGGGAAGATGTAGGCTAGGCCGCATGCAGCAGAGCTTGCAAGAAGAGTTTGTGCCAGCAATTTCTGAGTCACTGATTAATGGATGTGCCGCGTAATAAATGTGCTCTGATCAGATTAATGGGACTTAGGAGTAGCTAGAGAACTGGGAAGGGCTAAAGAGAGCTGGAAGGCAGCTCTAAGTGTGGGAACCGATGTAGTGGGAGCAGGAAGTGCTAGGACTTACTGTGAGGGGCCCTCTGCTTCTAAAAACACATGCTTTTTCTTCAAAGGTGGCATTTTGTCATTGGATGTTAGATGGAGCCAAAGACCTGATTGGCTGCCTTCTCCATAAAAGAAAACATTAGTAATTATTTGAATTAAAACCATCACCTGATTGGATTTAAAATGTCTCTAGCATTTTGAAACACTGGCATTAGAAATGTCAGGTTATGTAACACACAGTGTTTTAATAAGTGTGGGAAGATGGGACAGAGCCCAGGCAGTTCCAGAGCCTGCTGCTGAATGCAGTGCTGTTACTGGCTGTCGTCTCAGAGACAGGACTCGAATCAGGAAGATGAGAGGGTAGAGGGGTTCATATACAAAGCAGCAGCTCTCTACTGGGGGCCGGTGTGGTTCCTCACAGATCATCTGGACACAGCGGACAAAATATATCATTATTCCTCCTATAGGCCTGTCAGTACGGAGGAGAGGGAGAGAATGGGGGAGGAAAGAGAGAAGAGGGAAGGGAGAAAGTTAAGTGTTGAAGGGCACAGTGCGTGGTCCCGCATCAGCTCAGTGGTTATTCTGGTCGTCAGCATGGATCACGTATTTCATCTCTTGTGGACATGGCTAATTGCAGAGTGCTACAGAAGACTTTCTTTTTTCTCTTTTCTTTTCTTTCTTTTTAGAAAAAATGTTTGGAAGTTTATTTAATTCATGAAGAAGGTATTTTCAAAGACTACTAAAAAACTGGAAGAGATTTAACTGGTTTTCATTTCATATAAACAAAGATGGTTAAGCAGTTGGTCACGGATACTAAAAGATACCAGTGTAAGATAATTTAGTTTAAAGAAGGGTTGGACCCAAATGAGAAAGCACATTAATCCAGTGGATCTGACATACTAATCAGGACATGAAACTCTCTGATTAAAGAAGCCTGCTTCTCAGAGGGCTCTGCTTTCCCATGGGCGTGCTCAGTCCCCCTCTAATGTGCTCCTCCTGTTTATTTGTGTATCACTTATCTTGCCTTCTTTAGTGTTTGTATATCCTTCGATACTGAAATAAGTTCTTATGTTTGTTTTTTACCAAATTATAGCCTTTTTAAAAAGTTCATCTTAATTCCCAATTCTTCTGCATATCTTCCTCCTCTTTTGGTGGTGGGAATTGGACCTAGGGCCTTACACATGTAGAGCGCTTACTGTGCCTCTGAATTACACCCACAGCTCTATATGTTTACTGTGGTTTTCAGAAATCTCAGGGTTGAGTTTTTATCATTTGTTTAATTCGAATCTTTTATGTTGTCTAAATCATTGATACTCGGACAGATTTTCGGTGGCAGTTTATTTTTGTCTGTGTACGTGTGTATAGTTGTGTGTTCCTTTGCACACGTGTATGTGTGTGTGTGTGTGTGTGTGTGTGTGTGTGTGTAGGTGTGTATAGGTGTGTGTTCCTTTGCACACATGCGTTCATGTGTGGGGAAGCTGGAGGACAACTTCAAGTCTTGTTCATCAAGAGCTGTCCTGCCTTGTTTTTATTATTGTTTTTATTTTAGTTTGTATTTTATTATTTTATGTGTATGAGTATTTGCCTGTATTCATATCTGCACCACATGTATGCAGTGCCCGAGGAGGCCAGAAGAGGGCTTCAGATCACCCGGGACTGGAATTAGGAGCTGCATGTGGTGCTGGCAATGGAACCTGGGTTCTCTGGAAGGGCAGCTGGTCTTAACCATTGGGACAGCTCCCCAGAAGCCACCTTGTGTTTTGAAAGAGAGTCTTGCACTGGCCTGGATCACAACAAGTAGGCTAGGCTGACAGGCAGATGAGCCCCAGAAGTCTGCCTGTTTCTTCTTCCGCAGCGATGAGATTACCAATGTGAGCCCCCATGCCTGGACATTTGCAATGTCAGTACGAGGGATTAATCTCGGGTCCTCGTGTTTACAAGGCAGCTCCTTTACTGACTCTTCCGTTTCCCTACCATGATACCTTGTTTTTATTGACGATAGTCCTCTGAGTGTGGTAGTCCTCTTCCATGACATTAGCTTCCACGGCCTTAATGTAGAATTCAAACTTTGACTTGTTTAAAATACACAGTGAAGACGAGGCACCCTTACTGTGTTATCTTCTTACTGTTCTCTGATGGGCCTCCCATGACATTTATTTTGAGTTGGCTTAATTCAGTGGAATGTCTAAGGCTTTCAGCGCTTAACTTCTGGTCCTAAAAACTGCATAGTTCTGCATCCTGATGGTAGCTTGTGGCCTTCTCTTCCCTTTTGTTTTTCCTTGAATTTTAAAAGTACTTTTAACATTGTTACCCTCTATTTTTACAAGTTATTCTATAAGGAGGTAACATCTCTTTATATTTTTTTCTAAATACCCTCCTCTAATAACTTTTCCTGCTGATAACTGCAAAGCAAGCTACTTTTCTTCTTCCCTTATGTGTCCCTTTTAACCCACATCTCTCTCCACACCAGCCAGGTGCCACCTTTTAACATGTAGAGAAGGAGCAAAGGGTGAGTGACAGTTTCCCAGTTGAGAGTTTACACTTGGTGGAGTTGTATTTCCTGGAGGAAGCAGGGAATCGACTACCTGACAGAAAAACCGGGGGTGAGAGAAGGTTGAGCCTGGAGTGGAGTGACTCTTGCTTCCCAGGGCTGAGGAGACACAGTGAGCAATAGTCTAAAATAGTGAAAGTGCATGTCTCTATGCTCAGTTTTCATTATGCTTTTGACTGAAATACCAATCTGGCTTTCTAGAAATATTCATGCTTAATTAATTTTATGTACTATTTTAGGAGTTGTCAGTTTGCTTTTCTGGTTAGAGAAACATTCATGTCTGCCTTTGTTAAGCTAATTACATTGTCTCAGTAGGTAGTATGCAATGATGTAGTAATACGGTTTCTTTGTAACTTTCTGTGATTTAAAAAGCAACTTTTAAAATTAAAGGTGCACTTGAGATGACTGCTAGAGTTAAGGAGCTTGGTTTGTTGTTGTTGTATTCCATTGTTGTTGTTTTGGTTTGCTTTTGCTTTTCATAGGAAGAGGTCCAGTGTGCCCTCCTAATGAGGACACCCTAGAATGAGGCCCTCCCCGCCTGTCCCTGCAGTGGAAGGTGCTTTGGTGGATGTGATGGCACAGACTTGGAATGTTTATCATGTCTGTTTTAAGAGGGATGTGTCACCTAAGAGATATGGCCTTGCTTTCACAGGCAAATAATTTTCTCTGTGTTCAGGGTTAAAGATTTCCACATGATGAAAAGCTGTACAACAAAGGGAATAGTTCATGGGCTAAGAGACAGCTGTAAGACATGCATCTGTAAGACATACATGGGGTAAAGGATTGCTACCCAAACTGTATAAGGAACTTAAACTGTGTATGAAGAAAACACATAAGCCAAGTAAGAATTACAAGGGACCTAACTAGACACTTCTGAAAAGATCTGAGTGGGTAAGAGGTGAGCAACCTGACATCACTGATCATTAGGGAGATAAGAGCGAAAACCACATTGAGATACTGCCTCTCCTCTGTGAGAGTGGCTAACGTGAAAAAGAAAAAAAGACTCTTTGAGATCAAAAAGGATATAAAGAAAAGAGAACTCTTGTGTACTGTGGGAATATAAATGAGTATAGCCATTATCGAAAATAGTGTGAACCCTCCTCAAAAAACTAAGCATAGAGCTACCACCTGATCCACCCAGCAGACTTGAAATTGTTGCATTGGAGAGGTGTCTCCTTCCACATTCATTTTAGCAGTATCCACACTCGTACAGTTACCCACCTGTGTGTCCATCACCTGAGGAATGGAGAGAAAGGTGTTCAGTACCCATGGAGAGAAAGGTGTTCAGTA
>CABHPP010141254.1:19098-32877 GCA_902168425.1 Peromyscus attwateri | reverse complement strand
CGAGATACATTCTTTCATGAGCTAAACTTGATTCCCCACGTTTCTTATGGCAAGTACCTGGGTCTCTGGAGAGATTACTAGAGACCATTTGGTATAATTGTGTCCTGAAACTTCAGTTACAAATGTCATTATTGAGAAGCTCCTCCCTAAAGAATACGGGAAGGAACGGAAGTATCTGAGCTAGAGCAATGTCATGCAATCCTTTTAGTCCTCTGCAAGTCACAGCCTTCACGTGGCTCTGCAATACCATCTCTTCCGATGGGCTGAAAGCAACAGCTGCCGGACTTGGAAATGGACATGTTGGGTGTCACTCATCTCCAGCCATTGTTTCATACTGGCATCAGTATTTGGGGTATCTGTTCCTATCTTTGGAACCCAGAAGGCATTTTTCCCACACCAAAACACAGCACACAGCCGGGCAGTGGTGGTGCACGCCTTTAATCCCAGCACTTGGGAGGCAGAGCAGGCAAACCTCTGTGAGTTCGAGGCCAGCCTGGTCTACAGAGCAAGATCCAGGAAAGGCGCAAAGCTACGCAGAGAAACCCTGTCTTGAAAAACCAAAAAAAAAAAAAAAAAAAAAAAAAAAAAACAGCACAGTGAGACGGCAGAAGGGCAAAGGACTCACCCTTTCTGTAGGTCTGGATTCGTTCATGGTGGGGGTGTGGAGATGGGGTTCATTTCAGAAAAGGGTATCTATAGAGACAATGGAGATCTGAAAATTACTTCCCTCACCAGAACTGCTGATTTCATTACTTCAGTGCATCCTCACTCCAGAGCTCATCTACCCAACCTTTAACCTGTAGCCCTAGGTACGCAAAGCTCCTCAGAAAGTCTGGGGTTAACTCTCTTCACCACACTGCTCCCAGATCAACATCCTATTCAAGCCTATCCAAGAAGTCACTATCCCAGCCAACCTCCTGCCCCAAAGCCACAGAACCACCTTAGCGTGCCATACCTCCTCTGAGAAAGAATGGGTCAGAACCTTTCCAGGAAGAAAAACCCACACAGATTCCAGGGACAAGTGTCAGCCCCCCAAGAGACAGCGCAGTTGGGAGCTGAAATGACGGATGCTAAAGTGAGACCGCCTGGGGTAAAGGCAGCTTCTCACAGAATTGTGTTTGTTTGTTTGTTGTTGTTTTGTTTTGAGACAGTGTCTCACTCTAGCTCTGGCTGGCCTGAAACTCACTACACAGACTGGTCTGGCCTCAGACTCACAGAGATTCATTCACCTACTTCTACTTCTACCTCCTGAGGGTTTCGACTGCAGGTGTGCGCCACCACAGCTGCCTCACAAAGTAATCTTGAGTTAAACTCTTGATCCTTCGGAGTCATAGTGTCTTCAGTCATTGAGGAGAATACTGCCTCAATGTATACCAGGCTAGCCAGCCAATGAGTTTCCAGAGCTTCTTCTGCCTCCACCAAACACAGGGATTACACACCAAAGTGCCCCTCGTTATTGACGTCCTCAGGTCTTCATGGTCTCAGGGCAAGCACTACCCACTGAGCCATCCCCACCCCCCAGTCTCCTCTACCACTATATTTCTTAAAGCACCATGTGCAAAGACTGAGATAATATATGCAATGTTAGCAGGCAGTAAGTTAAAGGCCTCAATAACCCTTCTCTTCACTCAGTACACACTTACTGAACGGCATTCTATGGTAGGCCTTGCAGAGGAACTAGGCAGGAAATGTCAAAGCAAAGACCTCAGTGAATTGTAGGCAGCCTCCTCCTTCCTTTCAGCATGAGATGAGCTCCCAGTTGCCAGTCAGAGAAGGGCATTTTCAGCCTCATCTCCAGCCACATCCCTCCTCTCCTCTCCTCAGCTCCCTGTGCCTCCTCTCTTCAACCAAGCTAGGCTTAACCAGCTCTGGATCTTTCTGTTCATCCTTTTCCTCACCTACATTCTTTCGCCTTCCCTTAGCAGCCTGGTGAAACCTCCAAAATGGTCGTTGGATGCCTTGGCTCCAGAATGTCCACGGATCCCTCCTGTCCTAGAACATGGAGTGCTGGTGTGCCTCAGAGTTCAGTCCCTCGATTGCTCTTATCACTCAGCAAGCGCTCCCGTTATCATCCCCATCTCAGGCTTTAAATATTTATATGCTGGTGACTTCCAACAAGTATCATCACATCAGACGCCCCCCACCACAACCCCGCCTCGCCCCTGCTTGCTGGTCTCCATGGATACTGAGTGGATACAGGTGGGCATGAACTCTTGGTGTTCTTCACAGACCAAATGCTTAAAGCCAGAACTAGAGTCAGTTCTTGATTTCTCTTTCCTCTTAGTTCCACATTCCACCAAGGCATAACACCCATTGGTGCTACCTGCAGGCCCAGAATCTGCCCTTCATTGTCAGGAGCCTTGGTCGAAGCTAGCTCCTTTATTTTTTTAGATTTTTACAGTGTCTCATTTTCTTGTTTTCATTTGGTGGTGGTGTTGGGGGTGGGTGATCGTTTCAATTTAGTTTGTTTTAAATAGAGTCTCAGGGGCTGGGGAGATGGCTCAGCAGTTAAGAGCACTGGCTGCTCTTCCAGAGGACCTGGGTTCCATTCCCAGCACTCATATGGTGGCTCACAACAGTCTGTAACTCCAGTTCCAGGGATCGGGTACCCTCCTCCAGCCTCCATGGGAACTAGGCACACACAGACATATATGCAGGCAAACCATCCCCACACATAGAACAACAACAAATAAATCTTCTTAAAACGTTAAATAGGGTTTCACGCTGTAGCCTAGGGTGGCCTGGAATTCATTAACAATCCTCCTGCCTCAGCTTCTCAGGTTTAAGCATAATAGGCGTAAGCCACTATGCCTGGCTTCTCACAGTAATCAGAGCAGTCAGAGAGAGAGAGAGAGAGAGAGAGAGAGAGAGAGAGAGAGAGAGAGAGAATATGGGGGCAGGGGTCCCCATGCATGGGCCTCCAGAGGCCCGAGGAGGGCCTCAGGTGTCCTGCCCATACTCTACACTTTATTCTCTCAGACAGACAGAATCTCTAGCTGAACCTGAAGCTTGGCATTTCATAGGCTGGATGGCCAGCGAGGAACTGCCCACCCACCACCACCATCTGCCTATCTCTGTCCCCCAGCGCTGGGCTTACAGGTACACACAGCTATGCCCAGCTTTTTACAGGGGTGCTAGGGATTTGAACTCAGGTCCCTGCGCTTATGAGACACACTCTTACCCACTGAGACATCTCCCTATTCCCAGAGCAGTCTTTTGAATTCTGTCATGTTTAGTCCTCCTGTTCAGAGGTAGAAAGACAAAGGATTCACTCCTGTAGATTGTCCTCTGACTTCCACAAGCATGCTGTGGCACAAGCACACACACAGACACACAGACACACAGACACACATACACACACACACGTAAACTTTTTAAATATTTATTTTATTTTATGTGTGTAAGTGCTGTTCTGCTTGCCTGTTTATCTTTGTACCTCATGCATGCCTGGTGCCCAAAGAGACTTCTCACAGTAGTTGAATGAAAAAAGAAATTGAAAAAAGGAAGAACATGACTGCGCCTAAGTAAAGTGGAGGAGAAGGTTTACTGTAGAGAGAAGGGAGAGCACAGCCAGAGGCAGGGACATCTGGGAGAGTCCAGAGTGGACCTGACCCTGAGCCAAGTGAGGAGAGGGGGGAGGGGAAGGAAGAGGCGAGAGAGGGGATCCAGGTGCAGCAACCCAAAAGGTTAAAAAAAAGTGGGGGCAGGTGACCAAAATGGGCGGGTTATATAAGGGCAGCCCAGTCCCCGGGCTGGAGAGTTGGGGAGTGGGGTGTGCCAGCCATACCTGGTAAAAGGTAGAGACTGAGGGATGTTGGGAGAACCCGGTGACCAGGTCCACTTTGATATATTAAATAGGCACGTCCGTTATTTGTCCCACTGGATTGCCCGGACCTGGAATTATGGAAGTCATGAGCCACCATGTGGGTCCTGGGAGCTGAACTCAGGTCCTCTACAAGAGCAACAAGTGCTCTTAACCACTGAGCCATCTCTCCAGTCCCTAATAAATGTTATTAAGTGTTTTTTGGTTTTTTTTTTTAATAGCAAGTCCCTAAAATGGTGCTGAACAGTGGGGCAGGGGTACGGTTCAGTGGAAGAGCCCTCACCAGCATGTATAAGCCCTGGCTCCTGGCCATAGCATAGGAAACTGTTCACTAACCAGCCTGACCCCTAACCTCTCGGGCCTCACCTTCTTCCGCCTCACTCATTCAGCTCAGTTTCTGGGAAGCTTTTGACCCCAGGCCCCAGAGCATCCCCAGTCCTCTGCATGGTGCCTCCCAGCGCTCAGCCTCTCAGGAAGTGGGGATAGAAAATTCACTTTGCAGGCTAGGACTACAGCTGGGTTGTGCTGTGCCACCCTGCTGCATTCTGGGTAGTTCCGGGTCCCTGCCCTGCCTCAAGAAGGTCCCTGTTCTCTCCCTGGCACACTGGGACCCTTCCAAGTCTAGTCACAGGTAAAATAACAAATAGAAGTCAGTTTAGGGGGCGGCTGGGGTTTGTCTTTATTTTTTTCTTTTCTTTTGCATTTATTTATTAGTGAAGGGGGTGTGAGTGTTTTCTTAGCACTTGTGTGGACATCAGCAGACAGCAGATAGAAATCAGCTCTCTCTCCCCACTGTGTGTGTTCCAGGGTAGTCAGGCTTGACAGCAGGTTCCTCTACCTGCTGAGCCATCTTACTGGCCCTGTCTTTGTTTTTTAAATGCCAAACTCTCTTAATCCATCAACGTAACTAGGTAAAGACCTTGACAGGCCCGGCAGTGGTGGCGCACACCTTTAATCCCAGCACTCAGGAGGCAGAGCCCGATGGACCTCTGTGAGTTCGAGACCAGCCTGGGCTACAGAGTGAGATCCAGGACAGGTTCAAAAACTGCACAGAGAAACCTTGTCTCAAAACAAAAACAAAAACAAATAATAATAATAATAATAATAATAATAATAATAATAATAATAAAGACCATGAGAGATGGCTAAGTCATTTCATTTTCATATGTAGGTCTTACTTATAGAAAACTACTGGAAATCTGTCTGAGTCCCTCTGAGCTGCGGACACACACACACACACACACACACACACACACACTAGCAGCTTTTCTGCCCTCTCTTCCCCCCCTACCCCACCCCTTTCCCCATCATTGTTCACAGGGAAAGCAAGAACTTCAGCCGATGACATTCTTCCTGTACTTAGCATGACTTGCTGGTGACTAGTCATTTTTACGAGTGCGGCAGCAGCCTCCAGAGTGCTTAGTCACAGGAGTGCTGGTCACCCACTCTGGACTCAGATTCCCGCTCTTCACCAACTCTGAGTGCTGTGGGAATGCTCTGCTGCTCTGAGATACTGAGAAACAACAGTTCCTCCTTTACAGGGCATAGTGAGGATGGAGTGAGCCACAGAGCACCCATCAGTTGCTGGCCCACGGGTTGGAGGCCCCCTAGGGCAGTAACTGCCCCTGGTACTTCACAGGCACTGGGTCCAAGGACTGCAGTTCTCAGTGTGAGCTCTCTCAATGGGGAGATCAGCTGCTCCCAGTCCTACTCAAAGCAGTCTGAAGGAAGGGCTGGTTCTATGCACTGGTTCTATGGTAAGTTAGCACTTTGTGGAAGGACGAGTGGAGTTGTTAACACTGAGCTCCCTGGCTTCCTGTTGGGGAATCCCAAAGTGTTAGGGAGAAAACAAAACACTCTTATGTTATAAAAATAATACAGCCATTCTATAGACAAATTGCTCAGTCTTTGTTTGTTTGTTTCTCTGTAACAGCTCTGGCTGTCCTGGAACTCACTCTGTAGACCAGGCTGGCCTCGAACTCACAGAGATCTGCCTGCCTCTGCCTCCAAGTGCTAGGAGTAAAGAAGAGCACGAGCCTCCCCTCCCAGCCAGATTGCTCAGTCTCGTGCATTTATCTGTACTCTCTACATCCAACAATTCCTACAAACCTGATTCTAAGGAAACTGTAGCTTCCTGCCATACCCCCACCCCACTGCCACCGCCCCACGCCCCATACAGTACTAACGCCCCCTGTCCACTCGACACTGCCACCGCCCCACGTCCCATACAGTACTAACGCCCCCTGTCCACTCGACACTGCCACCGCCCCACGCCCCATACAGTACTAACGCCCCCTGTCCACTCGACACTTCCTCCGCACAGCAGTAACGTCTCCAGTCCACTCAAGGACATGTTCAAAATAGAAAAACTGACTTCCTAAAAGTTGAGCTGATTTAAGACATGGTTTATTCTTGTTGTTGTTGGTTTTTTCTTTCCGCTTTTTAAAAGTAAATTTAAAAATCTTAACTGGAATTTTTAAAATAATAGCAGAGATTACCCGCCCCCCCCCCCCCACACCACAAGACAGTGCTTTGACATTCATATTAATTCTCTAGGAGCAGCGTATGGGTGTTTGTCTGAGCACCACATGTGTGTCTGGTGCCAGCATAGGCCAGGAGACTTCACCCAATCCCCTGGAACTGGAGCTACAGTTGTGAGCCCCCGCCACGTGGGTGCTGGCAATTTAATCGGGGCGCTCTGGAAGAGCAACCAGGGCTCTTAAGCGCTGAACCATCTCCAGCCCCAGGAAGAAATACTATTCCCCAACATCACCAAGCAGAAAGACCATTTCTGCTCTGTTAGAAACCTCCAAACACTAGCTTAAAAGCAGAACTAAGTCAGTGCAGAGATATGCACTATCTCCTCCGGCTTCTCATTCGTATTCAAATGACGCCATCCCAGCTTGCTGCTCCTGCTGTGGAGCTCTGCAGGGCTTTTCCTGGGTGAAAGTGTCTGACCCCGAGAACACTATGACTCAGCACGTTGACGTCGCGGGGCTCAGGTTCTGTGGCTGGAAGCCTTCCTCTCCTTTTACAAGATCTGCTGAGAAAACACCAAAATGAGATTTTTTTTTTTTCTCCAAATTTGAAAGGTCAAAGAATTTAAATACGTGACTCCCTAACCAGAGAAAGCTAGGAAGAATTGGGCCCTCATAAACATCATTCTCTCTGATGGCTGTGCTTAACTACATATTAGCATTTAAATTGCCGCAGTAGGACCTGGGAAAATACTGCAGGATGCAAAGCGGGTGGTTAGGCTGGTGCGCTCTGCTCCTGTTCTCTCCTATTGTTGGAGCGGTTTATCCCCAGTGCAGACCACAGGGAAGGCACTGGGAACGCTACCGCTCTTTTTATCAAAAATGCAGAGACGTTTCTCAGCGTGGAGCGCCGGGTCTTTGAGTGGTATGAGGACCTGTGGCTCCCAACCTCGCTGACTATCAAAGCCGCGGGGCGACTTTTGGAAGGGCGCATTTACCATTCCTAATTCTGATTCTGGAGCTTTGGGGTAGCGACCTGTAATCCATACACTACTCCCCAGGTGATTCCGGCACACACCCTGGGGTTGGGATTTGACTAGGGGTGAACAGGCCCAGCGGTGAAGTGCTGGGGCCAAGTCGGAGAAGGCCAATCTGTCCGCGAGGCCTTGCAAACCAAAGCAAGTGCCAGGTACTATTCTCCGTTGGCTTAACTCTTAGACACCCCAAAGAGGGTTGGTGGAATGGATCGCTGAGTAAAGGGGCTTGCTGCTAACCCTGAGAAAAGGCAGTTCAGTCCCCGGGCACCCTCGTGGTGGGAAGAGAGCACCACTCCCATGAAATGTCCTTTAACCTTTACGTATTTGTGCTACACACACACACACACACACACACACACACACACACACACACCCCTACAAAATAGACAAATATTAAAATGGAAATTTTTTGTTTTTGGAGACAAGGTCTCACTATGAAGCCTTTTGGCTGGCTTAGAACTCACCACATAGACCAGGCTGACTTCTAACTCAGAGATCCACCTGCCTCTGCCTCCCAAGTACTGGGATTAAAAGCATGTGCCACCATGCCCAGCTCAAAAACATATTTTATTTAAGGGGGGGGGTGTGTGGTAGGGCTGGAGAAGTCAGGCGTAGTGACTTTTGCCTTTAATCCCAGCACTCAGGAAGCAGAGGCAGTTTGAGTTACAGGCCAGTTTGGTCTACACAGCAAATTCCAGGCAAACTAGAGCGTATAACTGATACCCTGCCTATTACAAAAAAAAAAAAAAAATTCAGGTTAGGGTAGCTGGAGAAATGTAAGTTCGGTTCCCAGTACCCTTGCCTGGCTGCTAACAACCACCTGTAATTTCAACCTTTGCAGGCCCTACAATCACATGCACAAACCCATGCGCGCGCACACACAAATATATACACATAATTTTAAAAATACATATTAAAAAAAATTCCCCAGTGAAATCCTAACTCTAAGGTTATTGTAGACTAGGACCTTGCCTTCCCAGTTCCTGTTTTTAGTTATGAGCCTCACATATTTTTGTGCCTGTAACAGACTCCTTAGCCAGGCCTGCATTTACAAACTTCCCTCATTCGGTTCACTCCTATAATCTTCTCAGCAGCCAACCTGCGCAAGAAGATTATCCATCCCCCTAGAGACAAGGACCCAGGCTGGGAGAGATGTCCCAGGAGGCGAAACCAAGTGAGGAGGCCTGGTGCCCATACACTGGTTCTGGGTAGTCTTAGAAAAAGCTATTTCGGACAGTCCTTACCTAGCATGCATGAGGCCCTGGGTTAACCCCTCAGGCCCAAATAAGCCAGGAGTGATGACATATACCTGTAATCCCAGCATTAAGGAGACAGACAGAAAGGTCAAGAATTCAAGATCATCCCAACGCCAGTTCAAGGCCAACCTGGGATACATAAGACCTTGTCTCAATAAAATAATACTAATACTAATAATAATAATAATAATAATAAAAATTAAATTAAATTAAAAAAACCCAACCCTACCAACAACAGAAAGACCTTCACGGTCTTCACACACTCAACACATAACGGAGCACCGTGGACAGCATGCCAGGTGCAGGCAGATGCTTCCAACCTTAGAAGGCCTTGCCCTGAGCCTCACAGGGCCGTGGAGGGGCACGGGCCATTTTCTTGGATTTGTTCCTTTAGCGATCTCATCGACTCCAGGAGCATGCTCTTGGCGAAATGTTCCCATCTCCACGTCAGATTCAGAAATGCGTCCACTTGAATTATGACTCGGAATGCACCCAGGTAGGGAGGGGGCAATCTGGGATGCTCTTTAAACGCTGCCACAGAGGATGTGGCTTATAAGCAGGACGTGGAAGGACCAAAAAGATTCCACTAAGCAGGGAGCAAGGGCACTGTGGGCCCGTGGCAGCATGTGTAGTCTTCTAACGAGAGACTACGAGGCTTGCGTGCAGCTAGGGGTGTCGGGCAGCGGACGGAGGCAGGGGCTAGGAGCAGACCCAACTGGGTATAGCTCGCTACACAAGGGTATAAAGATGCGAAAGGGGACCAAGAATGGCGGTCCTGCAGAAGAGCCTTAGGACTGGATGAGGATTTAAAAAGATAATGCTGCGCCAGGGCCGAGGGGTTGACGGATCGAAGACTAATGCCGAACTCAGGCCCACTACCTGGGAGCTTTGGAGGCAGGTGGGTTGCCTGGTGGTTAGGTAAGTCTCTAACTTCTCCGAAACCTCACCTTGTTTATTTTATATGGAAGGAATCTGCCTCCCGGGCCACTGTGTAAACAAAATGAGATTAGGCTCCTGTGTACACAATTCTCCGGAATGGGCAGTGGTTGACCACACGACAGCCGACAGCCTTAGAGCTGCAGGCTGAGGGGGAACAGGAAGAGAACGCAGGCTAGCTCCCAGGCTTCTAAGAGGGTAGGTGAAGGACTTCTTCACCGGTCAGCCTGGGGCACGGGAGGAGGAGCTGGCTCGGAAGGAGAGGCAAGAGTTCGATTTTGCAGAGTTGTGTACAATTTCTAACTACTGAAGAGAGTTAGACATGCAGGCGAGGAGAGGTCACAGCTAGATAGACGTGCACATTCATGACTTAATCACAATCCCATCTGCAGCCCGGGGGATGGAATTACGGGGCATGCCAATCCACAGGGCACATGCAGGGGCAGCAGAGTGGTGATTGCTTTGTCCAGAATGAAAAAGTTCTAGCTCAAGGTTGTCAGGAACAGAGAGCCATTAAGCAGCCAACTGCACGCCAGACACGACCTTGGGGCCTGAAACTGGAACAAAACAGGCCGTCCACAGAATGTTCACATTATCATGGGGGAAAGAACCAGTCAGTAAACCTCATATGTGAGTGTTGGGAAACACCTACGAGAGAAGGAGGCAGAGAGTTGAGATGCTGAAGACCTGGTTTCATCCTGGGGGATGGTACCCACACTAGCTCTAGGGGGTCAGGCAACATTGGATCTGACACCTGAGATCAGGAGAACATTAACTGAGGACTTACTAAGTGCAAGACTCCCATGAGCCTTTTAAGTGTGTGTCCTGTTTAATCCTTACCACCCAATGAGGTAGGTACCATCATTATCCCCACCTTAGAAATACCACAACCGAGCTACAGCTGCTGGGCACCTTGCCCAAGAGCTAGTAAAGCTGGTCAAAGAGCCTTTGGCCCAGGCAGGCCAGGTGCAGGCAGACCCTGAGCTCACAGACTGTTCTGTTTGTGACAGATGCTTAAAACAAGTTCACCCAGGAATGTTATCTGCACATGTTAGCAAGTGCTGTATTATGACTTCTATTACTTCTAGGGTGGCACCCTCATCGAGAATTTAGCAAAATGCGGAGTTACAAATACCAGCTTTATAATGTGTTCATTTAGTGATCTGGACAAGGGATGCCGTCTGTGACACTCTGGGTTTTTGGTTTGTTTTATTTTTCATCTGTAAAACAGGTCTAATACATGGCCCAAAGACTATGCTGGGAAGAAAAAGATATCACCCATGTGCCGCCCTCTCTGGCCTGCAGCGATCCCTTCAGCAGCTGGTCTATGTGGGGGACAATCTCCATCACAGGTAACACATCATGACTTCATAAACCGCTAAGGCTCAGTGGAATGGTGGTGGCCACCTGGGTGCACGCCTTCAATCCCAGCACTCAGGAGGCAAAGGCAGGCAGATTTCTCAGTTGTGGCCAGCTTGGTCCACAGAGTTCCAGGGCAGCCAGGGCTGCACAGGGAAACCATCTGGGAAAAAAGAAAACGACAAACAAACAAAACCCTCTCGTGTCAGGGCTGGACAGCTCAGTGGTAGAGCACTTTCTTGCCATGTGTGAGGCTCTGGGTTTGATCTATACCCAGCATAAAAATGGCAACCTGAAGCTCAGGGTAAGCAGAACATTGAATATGACAGGTGACAGAACATGACAGTCCACAAACTCGGATTCTGAGAGGAAAAGCCCTAGCCATCTCCAGTCCTAAGGCAAGTTGTCTTACCTGTGAGAATTTGCTCACAGACCCCACCCACAGCCACATTTATTCATGGACACTCACTTCATCCCACTGCAGCCCAGGCAGATAGGACAGGCTGCTCCGGGTTCTACCTTTCTGGCCTTGACCTTCCTCAGTCTAGACAATTGGAGTGTTGTCCTTTGTGAGGCAGACACAAAACAGTAAGATAAAAGCAAGCTGGCTCCCAGCAAGGACAAGATCTCAAAGCGCTGTGGCAAGTGCTGCGGATCTGCTGGGCCCCCTCCTCCACATGACGACGATGAAGAGGGGCCGCCTCGTGGCCCAAGAGAACACCAGCAAGGCCCCAGCAGTATCACTGCGCTCGCCTCTGGCTCCTAGGGCCTCCACCTCTCTCCCTGCTGACCACCCAGCCACAAGGGCTGCTCTGTTCTGAGGCCATTCCGAGGGAGGCGTCTGCACTTGCTCAGGCTCACAGACACTTCTGGTGTGAATGGGTTTCACACTGTTGCTCTCCAGAGGAATATAATCTTTGCAAAGCCTTCCTTGAATCAAGGCCTTTATGTCCCCACCTGGACTGGCTCATATCCTCTGCCACCAACACACCCAGACCCCCACTTCACATCAATGTGATATTTTACTTTGTGATACTTAAAACTGTGGAGAGCTGTCTTGTTCAAAATTTTTTTTTTAATTTTATTTTTTAAACAGGTGTCTTTCTCACCCATCTCCACCTGTGATTAAAAACTGTAAGCTCCTGGGGCTGGAGAGATGGCTCAGTGGTTAAGAGCACTGGCTGCTCTTCCAGAAGACCTGGGTTCAAATCCCAGCACCCAGATGGCAGCTCATACCCACCCATCTGTAACTCCAGTTCCGGGGCTTCTGACACCCTCACACAGACATACATGCATGCAAAATACCAATGATCATAAAATTTAAAAAAACAAAACAAAACTGTAAGCTCCATGAACTGTAAGCTCCATGAAAGATATTGTCTTTCCTGTTTGCCCCTTTTCCCAGCACCTGGCCGGAAGGAAAGGGCTCAATAAATATTTATTGAATCAATAAAGGGAGACGATCAAGTTGCAGAGGCAAAAAGTAGGACCTGAGTCTGAGAAAACAGTGGTCCACTCGTTCTGGTCCAGCAGGGCACAGAGAGATGAGGTGGAACCGGGTGCTTGGAAAGGACCTGGCACAGTGTGGACCACAGAGAAAGTGAGATGGGCTGACTGTGTGGCCAGGACAGCACAGGGCAGGGCTGGGCCTCCAAAGTATTGGCCTGGTAATGGAACAGGGTAGAACGGAACAAGACAAAAAAGCCCCAGAAAAATCATTTGCTACTCCAGAACTGATAAAAACTAAGATGTCTGCTGAAGCATTCCAAAATATTTAGAGAACTGGTTTCAAACAGTTAAAAGCCAATAACAGCAGTCAGGAGGCAGAGACTGGTGGACCTCTGGGAGTTGGAGACCAGCCTGGTCTACAGAGTGAGTTCCACTACATGGCAAGACCTCGCCTCCAAACCAACCAACCAACCAAACGACACCTCTTAAAAGTTAAATTGTGCATATTCAGGATGAGCAATTCTACACCTAAATAGCCACATGAATGACTGCTGCATTTACATATGCACAAATATAACACAAGCATTGCTCACAGTAGTGAAATTTAAGCAATCACATGTCTACTGATGAGTGGCCTGATTAATAAAATGTGTTATACCATGAACCAAATAACAGCAGCACATTTGTATGTGTGCACATACATATATAGGAACAGGATAAATCTTTTTTTTTTTTTTTTTTTTTTTTGGGTTTTTTTCGAGACAGGGTTTCTCTGTGTAGCTTTGCGCCTTTCCTGGAGCTCACTTGGTAGCCCAGGCTGGCCTCGAACTCACAGAGATACGCCTGCCTCTGCCTCCCGAGTGCTGGGATTAAAGGCGTGCGCCACCAACGCCCGGCCAGGATAAATCTTAACAATGTTAAAAGGAAGTTTGACTAAGAGCCAGATGTGGTAGTGCATACCTGTAAGCCAGCACTTGGGAAGTAGACACAGGAGGTACAGAAGTTCAAGGCCAACCTGGACTACATGAAGCCCAGTCTTAGAAAAAGAGAGACAGAGAAATCATAGAGGAATAGGTACATATGAAATCATTCCTATATGTATTCAAACCCATTTGACAATGTATTGACTATGGGTGTGTGTGTGTGTGTGTGTGTGTATATATATATATATATATATACATATATATATACATATATATATATATATGATAAAAACCTGATCATATCAAGGCCAGGTATGTTGGTGCACGACTTTAATCCCAGCACTCAGGAGGAAGAGGCAGGCAAATCTCTCTAAGTTAGAGGCCAGGCTGGTCTACAGGGTGAGTTCCAGGACAACCAGGGCTACACAGAGAAACCCTGTCTCAAAAAACAAACAAACAAACAAAAAACCCGAAAACAACAACAAAGAGAGAGAGAGAGAGAGAGAGAGAGAGAGAGAG
>CABHPP010141254.1:0-18022 GCA_902168425.1 Peromyscus attwateri | reverse complement strand
CTCTCTCTCTCTCTCTCTCTCTCTCCCCCTCTCTCTCTCTCTGCAGGGTGTGTGGGTTTTTTTGTTGTTGTTTTGTTTTGTTTTTTTTGTTTTTGAGACAGGGTTTCTCTCTGTATAGCCCTGGCTGGCTGTCCTGGAACTCACTCTGTAGACCAGGCTGGCCTCGAACTCACAGAGATCCCCCTGCCTCTGCCTCCTGAGCACTGGAATTAAGGCGTGCGCCACCACCGACCAGCTTGGAAGCATTTTCTTAACTGAAGTCTTCTCTCCAGTGACTTTAGCTTGTGTCAAGTTGACATCAAACTATGCAGCACAGGGTCTCTCCATGCGGCCTGGAACTCACTCTGTAGACCAGGCTGGCCTTGCACTCTCAGAGATAGACCTGCCTAGGCCTCCCAAGTGCTGGGACTAAAGGCATGTATCACCATGCCCATCTCAAAATAATAAATATTAAAAAAATATAAATTGATTATGTGTATGAGTATTTTGCCTGCATGGATATATGTGTACCACATGTATACAGGGCCCACTGAAGTCAAGAGAAGGCATTGGATGCCCTAGAACTGGAGTAAGACAGTTGTGAGCTGCCATGTGGGTGCTGGGACGTGAACCTGGGATGTCTGGAAGAACAGAACGTGTTCTTAACTCCTAAGCCATCTCTCTAGCCCCATCAATCAATTTATTTTTAACTTTCCTTGGAGACTTAGTCATCTATCTATGCATTTGTTTTAGTATTTTGTTTTATTTTATGTGCATGGGTCTTTGCCTGCACGTGCGTCTGCATATCACGTGCATGCCTGGTGCCCAAGGAGGCCAGAAGAGGCCATTGGATTTCCCTGGACCTGGAGTTACAGCTGGTCATGTCATGG
Organism: Peromyscus attwateri; assembly: GCA_902168425.1. Lineage (NCBI taxonomy): Eukaryota > Metazoa > Chordata > Mammalia > Rodentia > Cricetidae > Peromyscus > Peromyscus attwateri. The sequence continues at coordinate 17,153 of CABHPP010141254.1, read as the reverse complement.
GCCACCATGTAGGTGCTAGAAATTGAACTAGGGTCCTCTGGAAGAGCAGCCAGTGCTCTCAACCACTGAGCTACGTCACCAGCCCCAAATTTAGTTATTTTTAAGACAGGGTTTTACCATGGAGTCCATGCTGACCTTCAACTCAAGAGTCTCCCAAATTCTAGGGTTACAAGGGTACACCACCACCCGTTAAAGTCCTGGAGTGTTCACTTTGTCCCTTGGGCCAATTTAGGACAAACAGAGATGCCCAAGCTCAGTGTAGATTTCCAACAGAAATCAGTCTCCCTCTCGAAAAGTCAGGGAGTCACCACATATGTGCCACATGCCTGGTGCAAATTTTAATACAAATTTCCAGAGCACCTGAAGGTCTGATATCTGATAGTCAATTAACCACCCTATATAAGGCTTCCAGTATCTAGCACAGACCAGTAGCACCAACCCAAATTTACACAGTTCAAAGTAAACTTTCAAACATAAACCTCTACTTTGAGACCAGCACTCCCATTCCTACATAAGGTTTATCAACTTCTCATTATCAAAAGAATGTAGTTTATTATTAGTACAATACGACCCTCTAATAGTCCCGGGATTTACATGTTTGCACAGTACTTTCCTCTTCTTTTATAATGTGTTCTGCAACTCCTGAAAAGTCAACAGTCTCGGCTCTTCTCTAGAGAGAAACACGAGAGCCTGGGTGCCTGGGTCAGGGTGACTCAGGCAGAGTCAATATTGGAGCTGAACCTTGGGCCCCGGAGTCCAGCTCCTAAGGCCTCTGGCTCTGGCAGCTCAAGCTGATCCCACAGGGCTTCACTCCTAAAGGGCTGTGATTCTTGGAGGTCCTGGGGACCGAATGTCAGTTTGCAATGCTTTTCCTTTCAAAATAGCAATCAGAAATAAACGGCCTGTAAGTTGGCAGTTAAGAGTATCTGACTTTAAAGGTCTAGCTCTCCATCTGTCCCTTTTGCAAATGCATAGCAAAATTGTGTTGGTACAACCGAACAATTTCTATAATTAATGTAACTTGGTTAATGATTTTTTTTAGAGCCTTCAGTTCAGACTTGTGAAATTCAAATCAAAGAGGAGAGTCTAAAGCATTGGCTTTTTTGTGTGTTTGTTCAAGTTAGTGTTATCTTGGACACCTGAGCCCCTGACAGCCACAGGCTGGCCTGCTGGTACTGACCTCATAAAGCCAACAGTTAGGACTGTGTATATAAGGATTTAAGAGATTATTTTACCAGAATAAAGTTACTGTGTAGTCATTAGCATGAATGGCATGTCTTTCCATTAACAAATTGAAGAGCTTATAAGCACCTAAAATTAAATGGAAGCTTACAAAAAAATAAATAAGTAGATCAAAACAATCAGGTTACTGATAAAATTGGTTATCTTTAGTTAAAACAAAACAAAACAATACAAAAAAACCTGCTAAGGTTTCTGAGTATGTCTTTGATGTAGTCTTTAAACACATTTACAGCCGGGGATGTGGCGCACACCTTTATCTCTGTGAATTAGAGGCCAGCCTGCTCTACATACCGAGTTCCAGCACAGTCAGAATAACACAGTGAAACACTGTCTCAACAACAACAAAACAACCAACCAAACAAAAAACCCACATTCATATTTCTTTCATTATTCAATATTTTCTTATTCTAACTTTTTCTTTGAATTAAAAGATCCAGGTTAGGCGGCGCATACCTGTAATCCTACATACATGTAATCCTACATACCTGTAATCCTACATACATGTAATCCTACATACCTGTAATCCTACATGCCTGTAATCCTACATGCCTGTAATCCTACATACCTGTAATCCTAGTGTTCAGGAGATAGGAGGATCAAGGGTTCAAGGCTACCCCTAGCTATATAGCAAGATTCAGGACAGCCTGTGCTACATGAGCCCTTGTTTCAAAATAAATAAATAAAATAAAATAAAATGTAAAAAGAGCTAAACAACTCACACAGGGCCATGATGATGGCCGGAAGCAAAACTAAGTCGAAGCTAACGCGGCTGATAAAAACTTGAGCCGGGCGTTGGTGGCGCACGCCTTTAATCCTAGCACTCAGGAGGCAGAGCCAGGCGGATCTCTGTGAGTTCAAGGCCAGCCTGGGCTACCAAGTGAGCTCCAGGAAAGGCACAAAGCTACACAGAGAAACCCTGTCTCGAAAACCAAAAAAAAAAAAAAAAAAAAAACCTTGATACAGTATTCTTTTCCAGGGCTGCCTGCATGCCTTATTTTATCCCCTATGGAATTAAACTTGTTGCTAGCTGGGCAACCACAGTGACATACACTGGAAAGGCTAAAACTGGAGTATCACTGAGAGTTTAAGGCTAGCCTGGGCTACATACCTAGCCTCAACCTCAAAACAGCAACAAAAAAAGAGTGATAGTTTAGACATCAGCTAATGTGGTCCCATGGAAATATGACAAAAAGCTATCTCTATCATCAGATCCATGTATTTATTTGTTTGTTTAATGTTTTGAGACAGCGTCTTTCTACACAGCTCTGGCTGTCCTGGAACTCACTGGCTGGCCTTGAACTTCTGATCCATCTATCATCCTGCTTCCACTTCCAGAGTACTGTGATTACCAGCAAGTGTCACTGTGCCTGGTTGACTGTTTTTTTTTTTTTTGCAGTAATGGGGATCGAACCCTGGATTTCAAACCTGCTACAAAGCATGCTACCTACTCAGCTCCATCTCCAATCCCAGTAGGTACTTTCTTCTTATCTATCTATTCATTTTTAGACGGCATCTCATGCACCCCAAACTGGCCTCAAACTCAATATGTGGCCAAGGATGACCTTGAACTTTTGAGTACTGGAGTTACAAGCATCATCATACCTCCCTAGAGGAGCAGAGATCTTCCCACCTGAGCCTTAGCCCCTAAAGGCCTTTCCTTGAAGAAACAAACAAACAAAATTGACTCGGTGCCCAAAGGCAAGCTATAAAAATGTTTAATTTTATAAATTTATTTACAGGTTTTTAACCTTCAATGTACTTGCTAATTAAAACACTGTGAATCTTTTCCTGGTACTAAGATATTCGTAAACTGAGAAAGCACCAAAACACAGTCAGCCACCACAGACAGAAGCCCATCTTCATCCCATCCACGACTCGTGCCAAGGTCGGTATCACGTAATTCTTGAAATTTTCACTATGAATGAATAGCCGTTTTGTAAGGATTATCTATTCAGGCAGAAAGAATGGGGGGGAGGGGACGAACACAAGAAACAATTCCCTATTCAGCTGGCACTGAGTAAGCTCCCAAGTGTGAGATTCTTTGTTTTTATTTTGTTTTTGTTTTTCTTACCTACCTTCGGCCGGAATCCATGCAAAGAAATCCATCTTGTGAGATTTTTCTAGGGTCCTGGTGTGGATGGTGGGAACGCTGACTGACGCCAGCCCTGGCTTTATTGTACAGCCTGGCCCACCGAAACCCAGAGCTGTCTGTCTGCATTTCAACACCTTCTTTTTGTTTTCCATCCCTCAAGAGGCTCAACCAGTTCAAACAGCAGGTATGACAGCTGGATCAATCTAATGACCCTGGAATACTCCGGAGAGAAATTGGCAAACAGTGTGGCTATTTTTGCTAAAACACGACCAACCTCTCACTTCATCCGCCAAACCTCACCAAGCTCAAGCGAGGCCATCTTGTTAAAAATTTACCTCACGTTGCTCTTCCTTCTCTCTGTGCTTCAGAGAGGGTGGAGTGATGGGGGTGGGGGCAGATCTCTCTCCTGGATGGGTACCTTTAGAGTGTTCAGATGTTCACAGGAATCCACAGGTCTCCCAGCACCTGATTCTGAGCAGAGCGACGGCTGTCATTTCTGCTGATCAAGTTCTTCGCACATGAGCTGCTCACCAATCAAGAGAAAGGTGTGTATAGGTCCAGTTCCCCAGCCACCTTTGGGCTAGTAGGGAGGTCCTGTCTTAGCCACTCTATGACTGTGCAGTCAGATTCCAGGACATACCCCAGAAGGTGGCTTTCTAAGTGACTGAAATTCCAAGAGGCACCGGCAGATAAAAGTCTGCATAACTAATCCTCCAGTTCACGTAGAAGGTCAGCGTTTGGGAGAACAGTCTGTGACGACAAGGCCGTAGAGACGGACCAGAGATTCCAGGGACTGCAACTTTGTGTCCTCAAGTTCTTAGGTACACAGTTGTGCTGTGTCGGGCCTGGGAACTGAGACAGCCCCTAGGGCTCCCAATCCTAAGTTCTTGGTTCTTGTTACTAGACTTGCTCACAGGCTTTGTGGTGAGAACCTATCACAGGGAATTCTAAGCCCTAGTGTCCTAGTTAGGGTTACTGTTGCTGTGATGAAACACCATGACCAAAAACAGCTTGTGGAGGGAAGGGTTTATTTGGCTTACACTTCCACATTGTAGTCCATCACTGAAGGAAGTCAGGACAGGAACTCAAGCAGGGCAGGAACCTGGAGGCAGGAGCTGATGCAGAGGTCAGGGAGGAGTGCTGTTTCCTGGCTTGCTCCCCATGGCTTGCTCAGCCTGCTTTCTTATAGAACCCCGGACCACCAGCCCAGGGATGGCACCACCCACAGTGGGCTAGGTCCTCCTCCATCAATCACTCATTAAGAAAATGCTCTACAGGCTTGCTTGCCTACAGCCTGATCTTATAGAGGCATTCTCTTGATTGAGGTTCCCTCCTTTCTGATGAGGCTAGCCCGTGTCAAGTTGGTATAAAATTAGCCAGCACACTTGGCAAGTCAGCCTATAATGAAGATGTAGTCAAAGAGCTCCCTGGTCATCACTGATGGATGGCACTGACCGCTGAATTGTTCTCTCCTTCTGACTTGTGCAATGAACATCTTGGAACGTTCTAGACATGTTAGAGACACCAGCCTGTAGATCTTTTTTTTCCAACTGACTTCTGCTTCCTCTCACTTTCCCACGTTTAGACTCCATGGTGGTCTGTTACTGTGGTACCCTATGCTAATTCCTTAAACTCCTGACTTTGTATTTTCCACAACTCCATCTAGACAGCAACTCCAGCCCTGGAGCGGCCCAGTCACCTCTTGTCTCCTTGCTTACCATTGGTCAGGCTCTGCTGAACATGATGAAAAGGCTCATGGTCGCCTGTTCACGACACCAACCACCGCGTTGTGTTTCTCTTTAATTCTCTCCCCCCCCCACCCCCCGAAACAGGGTTTCTCTGTGTAATAGCTCTGGCTATCCTGGAACTTGCTTTGTAGACCAGGCTGGTCTCGAACTCACAGAGATTCGCCTGCCTCTGCCTCCTGAGTGCTGGGATTAAAGGCCTGCGCCACCACTGCCCACTGTTTTTTAGCTCTTTGCAGTGGCAATTTCAAACCCCTCCCCCCACCGCCAAATTTCTAAGACACCCGTTTCTCCTTTAGCCCCTGATGCTTAGGGCTCTAGACCTCCTCCATTGCCCAACGACCTTCCCTCCAGGCCTCTCCTCTGAGGTCAACTCTTCCTTCTGGGTTCTGCCCCCCTCCTTCACTGTCACCCACACAACACGTTATTACCTTTCTATCACACAGCAAATTAATTTCATGAGAAATTCTCCTGGTTCTGCCTTCAAAATATATCCCAAACCTAGCGATTTCCCCTTAGCCCAAGAGGTACGTACAGTCACCTCTAGATGCTGATCTCTGCTTTGAACAGAGCCCTTCCAGGCTACCCTTGGCACTGACCTTCTGTGATCGCATCTCACAGCAGGCTTCTCCTCTTCTCCTCTTCTTCACATGGCTTTCCACTTTCTCAGAGGAGAAGCTGGGTCTCTCTAAGTCCCCCAGACCCTAGCAGCACTGTCGGAGGAGAACTTTCTGTCATGGCGGAAAACGCCTTGCGTCCATCTCCCCGTCCAGCAGCGGAGCGCTGGACGCATGCTGATGTGACTAAGGAAAGGAATGTTTGCCCTTGTGTGTGGAGACAGTCTCCTGAATCCCAGGCAAGCCTCCAATTCTGTCTGTAGCCAAAGATGACCGCCCCCCCCCCCCCTTTCGCTTTGTTTTGTATTTAGACATGATCTCACTACATATCCCTGGCTGGCCTCAAGCTCACAGAAATCTGCCACCCTCTGTGACCTGGGCCTTCTCATCCTCCCCAGCACTGAGATCACAGGTATCTACCACCACACTCAGTTTTATGAGGTCCTAAGGGTCAAATCCAGGGCTTTGGTTACGCTGTACGAGTCTTCCACCAACTGAGCAACACACCCAGCCCCGATTCTTTGCCTTTCAACTGACTGACATTTAACCACCCGCTTCCAGGTTACCATACTACCGTGTAGTTAACTCCCATCTACCCTACATGCTCTTGCCTAAGCCTTCATTACACTGTACAAACTACAGAAGAGCAAGACATGCTTTTCTCTACAGCTTCCCATCTTTTCAAAACTCAAACCAGGGGCTGGGGATGTGCGAGAGCGCTTGCCTAGCACGCAGGCGGCCCTAAGCTCGTTCCGAACAGTGCTGGATGCATTCATGAATGAGTGGCACTTCTCATCCTTATCTTCAAGGTTTTACGTGACCTGGAGACTCCCCCCATCTCTGACTTCGGGCCGTACCCCACGTACTCTACTCTCTTCCATGTTCACTCCCATTTAGCGACGACGCTGCCCTACTTAGTGGAGCACATCCTTCTTTCTGTTGCCTTGGGCCTTTGCTCAGGCTGTCCTCTCTCTTGGGAACACTCTCTGCCCATTGTTGATATGGACTGATCAGGGCTCTCTTACTTCCTTCAGGCTGACCCAACCCTACCCAGACTGAAAACTCTGTCAAAAGCAGCACCCTCCTGCCCTCATTCCATCCACACACTCTGCCTATTCTTTACAGCACTTTCTCTCCCTCTGATACATTGTATCTTTGTTTGCCTATCGTCTGTCTGCCGGACAAGGGTAGAGTTTACAAAAATACTAATACCCAAGATACAGCACAGAGCAGGCATTCAAGAACAGTAAGCATGGTGAAATTAATGAGTGTAAGGACGGTTTCCTGGTGTAATGACTTCCGACAAGTCTCCAGTCGGGCCTGGGACCCAGCCTGTGTCTGCAGCTGCTCCCTGGGAAGAAGGTGACAGTTCCCTAAAGACAGTGCCCTCCCTTGCGCAAGGGCAGCCCTACCTCAGCTCTATTACTTCCTGTCAGCACGGCCGCATCCTTCCCGCTGGCGTAACCAGACAGGTGAAATCAATTACTCAAGTTTAACTGGTGTGCCTTCACCTGGCCTCTCATGGTGAGGTCTGCCCAGCCAATAGGAGACTTCTCTGAGGGCAGCGACAAAGATAGCCCTCAGTGACCACACAGCTTCACCATTCATCTTTTCTTCTTCATCTAAGTGTCCCAGGCCCTTCTTCCGACGTTGCCATTAGATTTTCAAAATGCCACGCTCAATACTGCCAGGCTGATGTTTGGGAATTATGCCTCTGTGAGTGCGATTATCTAGTCTAAAATTTTTACAGTCAGCAGATAAAGTGTGCTCAGTAAGCTTAAAGCCAGGTCAACAGAAAGAATTCACTTCCTCCTAACCTGCTAGACGAAGTAAAGGCTACTTTCCCCTCTCTTATACTTTACATGTTAATGAGGAGGAGTCAGTTCAAGCCACAGGGAGTAAAAATAATTTGTCATTAGTTCACCATGAAAACATCGGTAGCAAACGTCAAAACATACACATCCGTTTGTTTTAAATCCTGTTGTTTTCTGTTGCTAACTCACAGAAGCACCGACCAGGGGAGAAATTACATCTTGGGCTACAAAAATAAACAAACAAACAATGTGCAATCGGAGCCACCGGACAGAAAAGGAGAGCCCTGAGGACTCCTGTTTCTTTACTTCAGCTACAGGTGACAGGTGAAGCAATTTGCTGCACAGTACACATGGTGTGACATGTTAGGCAAAGATCGGGGACCCCTGAGTCCCCTGCAGACAATGTAGCCTCACCCACACCCAGTGATTGTCCTTCAATAATGAGCTGTGTGTGTGTGTGTGTGAGAGAGAGAGAGAGAGAGAGAGAGAGAGAGAGAGAGACAGAGAGAGAGACAGAGAGACAGAGAGAGACAGAGACTGACAGGCAGACAGACAAAGAAACAGAAACAGAAACAGAATGAATCTCCATAGAAGACCTACATATGTCTCTCTGACACCATTCACTTATGAATTGCAAATTACATTTCAAAATTACTTCTCTCAAAATACCCAGACACCTGACCACAGACTGCCAGCCTAATGCTAAAATAGGCACCTTGATCAGCTCACCCTGTGACTTTAACTACGCAGCTGCATCTGACCATGTAATAGATATCTTTGCCAAAAGAAATATGAACAACTCTGGGAACCGATTACACACTTGGGATTGGTCCAAACTGTGCTGGAGTGATGGCTCTGTTGTCTGGAGTGTCTCAGGGCCAGGACACTTTTCTCAATGAGCTGGTTCTAGATAACAGGAGAAAATCAGAGAAAATCAGATGTGCACAGAACGTCTTCCTGCCTAATATGGGAATAGCAACTACCCGTCAAAACGTTAGCATTGGCTCACAGCTGATGACTCACCTTTCAAGTTGTACAAAAGAAAACGAGGCCAAACCATTTGCAAAACAATTTGTAATGTGTATCAGGAGTCCTAAAGATGTCTACTCCCTTTGACCTTACTGAAACCCAAAATATGATGCAAAGATGCTTGATATAAAAATCTGAGCCAGGAATTGAACTCAGGACCTCTGGAAAAGCAGTGTGTACTCTGCTGAGGCGTTGCTCCAGCCCTTTTTTTGGTTTTTCAAGACAGATTCTCCATGTAGCCCTGACTGTCCTGGAGCTCACTCTGTAGACCAGACTGGCCTCAAAATCACAAGAGATCTATCTGCCTCTGCCTCCTGATTACTGGGATTAAAGGCGTGCGCCACCACAAAAAAAAAAAAAAAAAAAAAAAAAATCTGAGCCAATCTGCATACTCAATAATAAGGAAAATGGAAATTATGGTCAACTTCCTAGTGAAATATTACACAGTCATTACAAAATAATTAGGAAACTGTCACCATATAGAAAAACAATAAGGACAATGTTAGGTGCAGACTACAAATTATATAGTCATCTGCATTTTACAACTGCAATCATGTTCAAACATATCTGTATGGAACAGAAGGAGTATGAGTGTTTCCTATTCTTCTATAGCTTTTTTAAATGTCAGTCTACCATTTTAATATTTTTTAAAAGAAGAAGGAACTAGGATGGTAGTAATCCCAAAAGCTAGGCACACAGTAATCATAGTGCTTGGAAGGTCGTGGCTCGAGAATCTGGGTTACATATAAACACCGTGTCTCAAAAACAAACCAGAGAGGTAGAGTGAGATAGAGAGCGCAAGAGAGAAAGAGAGGTTTATATACAATGCTTCATATTCCCCTCTATTTAAAGTGATTAACAAATGAGCATGGGGACCTTGCCTAAGCTTTGCCAGCCAGCAGAGTAAGCAGTCAGCTTCTCTTCTACCATCTTGATTTCCCAGCATGCAGTGGGCAGGTAGGAGCTCTGGCTCTTTCCCCAGAAGCCCCCGGCTCAGTCCCTCCCTGAGGAAACCAGCCTTAGGAATCTGGCCCTAAGCTTCTGTTATTTCCAAGGAAGACCTACTTAAAAAACAAACACAAAAAATCTAGGGCACACTGCACTTCCTGCACCTACTCCTGTTCCCCTGGACGGCACACACACACACACACACACACACACACACACACACACACACACTGTAGACCCTGGGTCCAGGGCTGCACTCTCCACAGGAGGATGAAGATGAAGAGGTAGCAGTTGCTGGATTTGACCTTAGCTTTCGGTTCTGCCTCCACAGACACTGGGTCTTTGTGTGTCTGTAAGCATACACAGAGGGAAGAATTAACGTCTACTACAGATTTGCTTCACTGTCCGGGACCAAAAACGTTGACATGAGCTGAGAGGTGGGCCAAGGAGATGGCCCAGCAGCTACAATGCTTGCTATATGAGTGGAAACCCAGAGTCTGATGGCAGGAAAAGAGACTGAGTCCCACAAAGTTGTCCTCTGACTCCCATTTGCATATCACCATGTGCACGAGGTGCTCATGAGACTTTCACATGCATGTCACAGTCTGCACAGGTGCTCACACACAGACACACAATAACAATAAATAATTAAAAAAAAAAAAAAAGAATTCAGGTGTGTAGGCCAGCACAGCCATGGATGAGTTAATTCCTAGCCAACTCCTTGATCACTCCCACATGTCAGTAAATAATAAGAAATGAAAAAGAAGAAGCTCTACTACTGTCATTATCAATATATATGAGTTATACTGCTTCAAATTAATGTTTGTCAATAATTATTTGAAGAGGGAAAAAATTAATTTTACAAGATAAAAAAAAATACCCATCAAGCTTTTTCCAAGCCACCATACCCATGTTGCGTAAAAATTGTGGAGACCTTGGGTCAAGGAGACAGTCAAGTTGGCGTTCAGCAGAAAATGTGCTGCTCTGCACGAAAATGGCCACTTAAGCAAGAATGTGGAAATGATTTATCTCCCAGTGGTAGAGTCGGGTCCTCACTCCCGCTCCGTCACAACTGCTCATCAGTCAGGAGTCAGACTCCTAAACAAAGCGAGGCAGTCAAGTGGCCAGAGAGCTGGGGACCTAACATACTAAAATTACCTTAATAAAAGTTAAATTACCCACATCCCAAAGAATAAAAAGCCACGGACAACAATAATGTTTAAATTAAGAACAGCAGGACATAAAGCAGATCTATGTCTGTCGCCTACACGGTGTCTTCCAGAACTGGTGGCAGACGCGGTATCAGCAGTGTGTTAGGACTGAGGCAGGCGGGAAGAGAGAGGCGCTTTGGGCCTGAGCAGAGGCTGCTGTTGATCTTGTCCTTGGCAGTATTCCGAGCCCAGAAAGGCACTATGAATGAATGAATGATACACAAATAAAGTAACAGCATTCACCAAAATGACAGCACAGATCTCAGGTGAAATTAAAAAGCCATGCAAGCTTACCCTAAATCAGAGAAGTGGATATGTGTACCACGTATTGCATTCAGATAATGGATGTCAAAGTCTAGCTAAGTGCTCCACATTTAGGATGTAGTTAAGATATGAACATAGCCCTTTGGGCTCATCCTAAAAGATCACGTCTGAAGAGTCAATCATGTTAGAGTTTCAGAAATGTCTTCTTTAAATTAACTCCTAAGTTTTGAATGCACACACGCACACCATTCTGAATTCATCTCTAGCTCCTGATTGGCTGTTCCAATTACGTGTACCAACCGAGCACAGAGGCTGCTGCTAGGGGGAGTAGGAAGTGAGACACAGGCCAAGAGAACCCCCCCCCCCCAGAGCAGGAACCCAGAGTCCACCCACCCCCGTTCTTCAGATCCTTCCCTGACCTTCCTTTGTAGTACTTATCACTATTGGGTCATCCTGTCTGTCGCCTTCTGTGTGGCTACTCTCACCAGAAGGTCCTTTCCAGGAGGGCAAGCACCTAGACTGCCCCTGTTTCCTCTCTGACCCCAACCCCTGATACAGGGCCTGCGGCTACCTAGAAGAAATTCACAATTTTGAAAATGAATGAATGAAGCCGGGCGGTGGTGGTGTATGCCTCTAATCCCAGCACTCGGGAGGCAGAGGCAGGCGGATCTCTGTGAGTTCAAGGCCGGCCTGGTCTACAGAGTGAGTTCCAGGACAGACAGTCAGGGCTACACAGAGAAACCCTGTCTCGAAAAACCAAACACAAAAAGAAAGAAAGAAAATGGACGAATGAGTGACTGAATGAACGGTCAGGCCAAGGACAGTGTTCATAATAAGGTAGTGCTGGCTTCGGGAAGGTGAAACTATCCCCAACCGCCACTCTGTTCCATGTGGTCCAGGATGGGATGTTTCGTTGTTTTGAGTCTGGATTTCATTCTGTAGTCCAGCCTAGCCTAGAACTATGCAGCCCAGGCAAACGTCAAAGGTACAGCAATTCTCCTGCCTCATTCTCTCTATCTGCTGGGGGTACAGCTGGGAGCCACCTTAGTTGGCTCTGGATTATTTATTTGTCTTTACTTTGTTGTTGGTTGAGGTGCTGAGGTAGGCAGTCAACCTCTGCCTGGGCTCCATCCCCAGCCCCTCAGAATCGTGTTTTTAAATAAGATTTGATGAAAGGCTCTCTAAGTAATTGACACATTGATCATGGATGAGTGATCCGAGATCTGCCATTCCACAGTTAAGTCCCTGACAGTTCAAAGAGCAAACTCCTGTCAAATTTAAGGAAAGACCTCTTTCTTAAAATAGATATTTAAGATTACGATGCTAAGTAGTCAGTAATGGTGATGTATGCCTATAGCAGCACTCAAAAAAGCTGAGGCAGGAGGATTGCTGCAAATTCCAGGCTGGCCTGGGCTACAGTGTGAGACTCTGTCAAAAGAAAGAAAGCGAAAGGAAGGAAGGAAGGAAGGAAGGAAGGAAGGAAGGAAGGAAGGAAGGAAGGAAGGAAGGGAAAGAAAAGAAAGAAAAAAGAAAAGCCCCCACTCCAACCCCAAACAATGAAAACCAACAACAAAAATGAACATGTGAGCAGCAGCAGGTTTCTCCCCCAGCCCCATCTGAAAGTCACTGCCCAGTGGTCCCGGAGATTCCTGTAGGGTCTCAAGTGTCTCTGCAGAGTCATATGAAGTCTTACAGGTAGAAATGCAGTCAAGGCTATTATACTTTTAGTTTGCCTTAACCTAGCCGCTATAAAAGATTTTTGTTATTTGTTTTTATGATTAGAGCTGGATTCTCAGGAAAAGAGTTTACTTGGCAGGGCCTTCCTCTTCAGCAGCGCCTGCGGTGAGCTCTCCCTGGACCTCTCTACTGTGACTGGTTCAGTCCAGGTTTAACTATCACAGTGCTCTGCACGACCTGAATTACTGCAGGACTTTGCCACCTAGGCGGGTTCTTTAGCTGTGCTGCATCTACAGAATCTACTTTGGCTGATCTTATAGGTGAAAGATGGTGCTGAGTGCTGCTAAAATGGTCCAGCAAATAATGGTGAATGCAGCCAAGCCTGACGACCTGAGTTCAATCCTCAGCACGCCCATAGCAGAAGAGAGTCAAAGCCTGCAAATTGTCTTCTCATCTCCACACGTGCTCTATGTGCATTTCCCCCCGCCACCCCCCCCCCCCCCCCCCCCCCCCCCCCCCACCCCGTCTCTCACTAAATAAATACATTAATAGCAGGGTGTGGTGGCACATGTCTTTAATTCCAGTACTTGGGAGACAAAGGCAGGCGGATCTCTGAATTTGAGGCTAGCGTAGTCTCTAGACTGAGTTCCAAAAGAGCCAGGGCTACACAGGGAGGCCCTGTCTTGACCCCACCTCCCCACCCCCAGAAAAAAAAGGGGGGAAAAAAGGAAAGAAAAGAAACGGATTTAAAGTCACCTGCTGTCAACTCTGGGAGCAGAGCATCACCCATTTTGTTCACCAGGACCTCAGACAATCGGGCAGCCCATGGGTACCATTTGCTGAGGGAACCGGAAGAGTGCTGAGAAGACTCCTGAGCAGAATCGATTCCTTTCCACTCAGGGAATCTCAGTTCGCGTGTGTGTATGTGTTTAACAAGCCTCTTGGTCAGAATCCAATTCACAGACAGAGATGACCGAGGAGCAGAGCACCAGCCCTTTGAGGGAGAGTGAAGACCCAGGAGCAGAGTACCAGCCCTTTGAGGGAGAATGATGAGCCAGGAGCAGAGTACCAGCCCTTTGAGGGAAAGTGCGTTTCTTCCTAGGCCTCGCCGTCTGTCTCTACCACATTTAAAATGTCTGTCCTTGGTAGAACATGGTGCTGCGAGATCCCAGCATTGAGGGGGCAGAGGCAGGTGGATTTCTGTGAGTGTGAGGCCAGCATGGTCTACATGGTGAGTTCCAAAATACCCAAAAAGACAAGATCACATTTAAAAAAAAAAAAAAAAAAAAAAAAGGTCTGTCTGTCCCTCCCCAGCACACACAATCACCTCAGTACACATCTGTTTTGTTTGCTGATGTTTTGTACTTTTCTTTTTCTTTCTTTTTTTGTTTTTTTTAGAGACAGGGTTTCTCTGTGTAGCTTTAGAGCCTCTCCTAGAACTCACTCTGTAGACCAGGCTGGCCTCGAACTCACAGAGATCTGCCTGGCTCTGTCTCCCGAGTGCTGGAATTAAAGGCGTGCACTACCACCGCCTGGTGATGTTTTGTATTTTTTTATTCCTAAAAAAAAAAAAAATCAAAATTTATACCCAGCACAGCAGATAAATAAAAGAAAGAAATAAACCATGTCAGGAATCCCAGAGAACTCTTATTCAAGGAATCCAAGAGGATGGGCACACCAAACCGAACATCCTTGAGCAAGACCAGCAGCCCATGACAACCTTTACTACACTGGATCTACTACGGGCCAAGTGTGACTGTTGATGCTCCAGCTATCCAGGGGCCACCGTGGAATCTGAACTAAAAGGGACAGAGAGGACAAGGACATTCGATGGAGGCTGCCCAGGGACAAAAGAAGCAGAGTTATTTCTGTGTGAACCGTTAAATCGCAACGTCAGACCTTTCACTGTCCTTACATCGCCATCGGTATAAAGGAAATACTGGCCTACAGAGACGGTGGGATAAAATGTGACCTTTCTTGCAACCTCTCTTACGACTGTTAGTTTAATTCTACAGCACTATGGGCTGATATTGGGGGTGTATTCAGCAACACAGAGCATCTGAAGCATGTCGGGTGGTACATGCCTATAACTCCAGCACTGAGGGGCAGGAGTCTGAGACCAGCCTGGGCTAGATAATGAGACCCTGCCTTAACACAAGCAAACCAACATGGCTTATTGTGAGCACTCATTCACTCATTGTCAATTTTCTGTTAAAGAAGGAATATTGACACTCAGGTCTGATTTTCTGGTACTGGGAACTGAATTCAGGGCTTTATACATGTTGGGCAAGGGCTGGAGCACTGAGCTACACCCTCAGCCCTCTTTTTAGTTTTTATTTTAAAACAGGGTCTCATTAAGTTGCCTCAGCTAGCCTTGAACTTGCAATCTTCCTGCCTCAGCCTCCCCCGTGGCTGAGATTACAGGCCTGAGACATCAGATAGGGCCTAGCTACCCTTTTAAAGCTTGTGTCCTGGGGGCTGGAGAGATGGCTCAGAGGTTAAGAGCACTGGCTGTTCTTCTAAAGGTCCTGAGTTCAATTCCCAGCACCCACGTGGCAGCTCACAACTATCTATAATTCCAGTTCCAGGAGATCTGGCATCCTCACACAGACATACATGCAGCAAAACAACATCTTTGCTGGATGGTAGTGGCGCATGCCTTTAATCCCAGCACTTGGGAGGCAAGAGGCAGGTGGATCTCTGAGTTCAAGGCCAGCCTGGCCCTACAGAGTGAGTTCCAGGACAGCCAGGGATACACAGAGAAACCCTGTCTTGAAACAAAACAAAACAAAAGAAACCCAAAGAACAAAATAAAACAAAAACAAAGTGAGGTCTCCACAATGGAGCAAATGTGGTACATAAAACTATGATATTACTCTTATACAGGTATCCTATACAAATTTGCTAAAAAGTATTAATTCCTTAAAATAAAAAATTATGACTTATATCTTAATAACAATAACAAATAGAGGCTTTCAAGTAGAAGTGTCCACACTCAATAATTCCACATGCTTGAGACTTATGTACTTAAGGATACCAAGGTCAAATCCCACCAGCCACATGGTAGTACGTGCCTATAATCCCAGCATTCAAAGAAGCAGGACGCTCATGGAACGTTTGGCCCAGCTATATAGCGAAGTGAGTTTCAGGTCTGCTAGGGGTTATATCGCAAGTTCGAGGCAGGTAGTCTACCACTAAGCTGAGCTCCAGCCCTGGTCACGTTCTACTTTTCCTTTCATTCTGAAGACACATAAAACCACTTTTCTTTTTCCTTTTTAAAGACAGAGTCTCACTATGCAGCCCTGACTGTCTTGAACTTCCTGTGTAGACCAGGCTAGCCTCAAACTCATAAAGATCTACCTGCCATTGTCTTCAGAGTGCCAGGATATCATGATTACACTTCTACGTGTCAGAAAGCTGTATACCTTTCATCTACTTATTAAAACACATTAAGCAAGAATAAAGCTTTGTAACAGGAATATAAGCATCGAGTGTTTCTATAGCCTGTCATGTTTGGGGGAAACAAAATGAGGAAGATGATAACATTTATGCTAAATTTCCTTACATTCATCTTTCCGATAGAAACTACAAAAATGACTTCAACATTATAAAGATGGAGGAAAATTTATTTTTTCCTTTTTGAGACAGGGTCTCTCACACTGTAGCCCCACAGTCTGACACTAATGTAGTCCAGAATAGCCTTGAACTTTGGGCAATCCTGCTTCAGAAATGCTGGGATTATGGGTGTGAGTCAACCTGCTCAGTTTAAATCTATTGTTTGATACTATGACTTCTTTTTGTCTGCAACAAATGTGTTTTCCAGCTTGCAAATTCCAACCATTAGCGCTGTAAAGTATGCACACTGAAAGTTGCAAATGGCAGAATACCGCAGCATCAGAACAAAAGAGCCATCAGTGGGGCAGAGATGGAGCCTATAAAAAGGAGTAAGTTAAAAATAGAAGCTTCACTCCCATGCATTCAGTCAGCCCAGTTCTGCTAGCCTTAAGGCAACGCGGGCAGTTAGCATTCCTTGGGCGCTAAACCTAACCTGTCACATTGTCCTCTGCTCTTCTGGTCACAGAAGTCCTGAAAATCAAGGACGAAAGTATGTTTGTATCCATTTTTTATTTATGCAGGTGGTCATCAAAAAACAGGCAAGCCTGCCTTTAATCCCGGCACTTGGGAGGCAGAGGCAGGCAGATCTCTGTGAGTTCAAGGCCAGCCTGGTCTATAGAGCGAGATCCGGGACTGGCACCAAAACTACACAAAGAAACCCTGTCTTGAAAAAACCAACCAACCAAACAAACAAACAAAAAAACCAAAAACCAAACCAAAACAAACCAGGCAAGCAGCGGCAAGATGGCTCAGAGGGTAAAGGCATTTGCTGCAAAGCCCTGCAACCTGCATTCCATCCCTAGAACCCAACAGGGAAGGAAAGAACCAAGTCCACAAGGCTGCTGTCTGAACCTCACCCAGGCACTATGGTGTACACACACACACACACACACACACAC
>CABHPP010141253.1:52999-67578 GCA_902168425.1 Peromyscus attwateri | reverse complement strand
CAACAACAAAATGATAAATGTCAGCATCTTATATTGTCCTTTTAATTAAATGATCTCTTGATCTCATTTTATGCCATGTGTTTGAATGAGGTATCAGGAATTTATGATTTACCATATTCAGATATTTGTACATTTACAGATAAAAGTGACCATTTCAGAAGATTTGATTATTAATAGCAAGAAACCAGATGTAACCAAGTACTGAATAACTTGTCTACCGGCAATGTTGAGGAATATGGAGAGACAGATACCTTTAGGAGATGGAAACATTATTTTCAGGAAGAAACAGAGGACCAAATAACCTCAGAGGCTGAATATGAATGCTCACCACAGTCAAACTGATTTAGAGGAAGAGACATCTTGCCTGAAACAGTGGGACATAGAACATGAGACATGCAGCAGCAGTCCATTTATTTGGACCTTTTACTCTGAAAACAAATAAGAAAACAGAAATTCTAGAAAAAGAAAAGTTAAGATTACTTTAAATTCAACAACACAAGCAGGTGAGATGCATCTTGAGAAGGATGCAGAGAAGCAGCACAGGCACACCCCTGAGAAACACACCACTAAATGCTCCGTTTTGTTGTGAATTCCAAACTCCTGATGGCTTTATGTTCAACATGAAAAATAAATCCCTCTTTTATTATGTTCCAAGTACTCTCTAAGAAGCCAGTTTAAGTAATATATTAGTAATCCTCGAAAACATTGTATCTTGTTATTTTGTAAATTTACATTGTGTTTGTTGTCATTTCACATAAAAGGAATGTCTACCTCTCTGGAATGAAAAGAGGGTATTAAATCCATCTCCTTTAAGACATTTTCAGGCTGTGAAAGATTTTCTACTTCGAAACCATTTTCATAATATTGTGTTTATAAAATGATGTGGACATGTAAATCTGCATGACAGTTAACTTAAATAATTCAAGACTGTTTCTCATGAGAATTAGGAAGAGGAAGAATGAATAACTTTAAAATACGTCCCTGTATTGTTTTTAAATGGATGACATATCCTTTTGTAATAAATATTTCAAATTAAAGTTTGAATTCAGGGATGGGATTTTGTACATACTTCATCCTTGTCCTTCATGATTTTATTTCAGGTGTGAAATCTGAAGACACCCTTGTGAACTCATTAAAAGATTCAAACTGCAAAGCAGCTGAGCAGTTTTCGCTGATAACCTTTTGTTTGATTTTTTTCGGATGTTAAAAGGTACATTTTAGGATGTGAAGGATGTTAAAAGGTACAGACGTGTTTTAATTTTATTGGTTGTCTTAGTCAATGTTCTATTGCTGTGAAGAGACACCAGGATCATGACAGCTCTTATAACAGAAATATTTAACTGGGACTTGCTTACAGTTTCACAGGTTTAGTTCATTATGAGCATGGTAGGAAGCATGGCAGCTGGCAGGCAGACATGGTGTGGAAGAAGGAGCTGAGAGTTCTATATCCAGACCCACAGGCAGGAGGAAGAGAGAAAGCCATGGGACCTGGTTTGGGCTTTTGTAGGATAAGGGGGTGGGTGGATTGAGATAGATCTGGGGGGTGGGAGGAGGGAAGCAGGAGATCTTTGATTGGTGTATAAAATGAATGAAAAAATCTTAATAATAATAATAATAATAATAATAATAAACCTCAAAGACCACCCCCAGTGACATACTTCTTCCAACAAAGCCACATCTACTCCAACAAGCCAACACCCCTAATAGTGTCACTTCCTGGGGACCAAGCATTCAAATATATGAGCCTATGGGGGCCATTCTTATTCAATTCACCATATTTCATTCCCTTGTCTCCATAGGGTTATAGTCATACCATACTCCAAAAAATCCGTTCAGTCAAACTTCAAAACTCCCTATGTCTGTAACAGTCTCAACACTGCTTAAAACTTCAAAGTCTCTTCTGAGACTCGTGGAAATAACTCTAACTCCTTGTAAATCAAATAAAAAAACAGAGCACATACTTCCAACATAAAATGCACAGGATATATATTACCACTCAAAGGGGAGGTAAGGATGCATAGGGAGGCAATCCTGGACCAAAGCCTAAAACCATTAGGACAAACTCCTGTTCTCCATCTTCTTGCCTAATGTCAAAGCACTCTTCAGATCTCCAACTCCTTTCAGCCTTGTTGACTTCAAATCACTTCTCTCTCTTCTGTTACTTGTCCATTCTGTTAGCAGATCTCCTTGGAAGGTATCCCATGACTCTGGCAACTCTAACATCTTGGGGTCTCCAGTGAAATCCAGGGTTCACTTTCACAGTTTCACTGTGGCCTTCGTGCAGGAACACTCTAACAAAAACCTGGCCTCAGCAGTTTTTCTTAGCTAGGGAGGGTGATTCTACAACCCCTTTCTTGTATCCTTGACTCTAAGGCCAGAACTATATGGCTGAAGCCGCCAAGTTCATCTGCTTGCTGGGGATGGAATATGCCCCGTCATTCAAATACATTTTCAACAGCTTTCTGTTTTTGATGATTTTCCTCACTACCTAAGCTTGGTTGTCCTGGAACTTTGTAAACCAGGGTGGCCTCAGACTGAGAGATCCTCCTGCCTCTGCCTCCTGTGTGCTGGGATTAAAGGCACCCACCATCATGCTCTGTCCTAAGCTTTTCTTTAATCCCTTTTCACAAGTTGGAAGCTTAGCTGGGTGGTGACATGCCCTGAGGTCACCACTCCCTTTATTCCATTTAGAATGAAGCTTTTCTTTAAACTTTATATTTTCTTGAGTCCTGGATTTAGCTCTATTACACTTCTTGGTGCTCCTTTTCTCCTTATTCTGTACATTTTGTATTTTTTCTTGCTCAGCTTGCTCCTTTTCATTGTAGATTCACATAACCCTGGCCACAAATAACCAACTGACACAGTCATATTAGCCTGTCCCGAAATCTCCTCTGCCAACGCTGTTCATTCACAACTCTTCAAAATTTAGCCTCAGGCAGGTTTTTTTGGAGAAGAGCAAAAAATAGCCACATTCTTCACCAAAATATCACAGAACAGTCTCTAGGACATTTGCTTCTTCTCTGAAATCTCTTGAGTAAAGTCATCATGATCTACACTGCCCTCAGCACCACTGTCTTCCATGCTCCTACTAGTATGACCTACTAACCTCTGCTTAAAGAGTTCAACTTCTTCCCTAATCCAAAGTCTTGAAGTCCACATTCTGCCAACAAGCAGCACGAGGAGGCCTATCATTGCAGTACCCCATTCCTGGTACCAACTTCTTCTGTGTTAGGGTTTCTATTGCTGTGAAGAGATACCATGACCATGGTAACTCTTAAAAAGGAAAACATTTAACTCAGGCTTACTTACATTTCAGGGGTTTGGTCCATTATCAACATGGCAGGAAGCATGGTAGCATATGGACATACACAGCATTGGAAAAGGACCCAAGAGTTCTATACCTGAGTCTGCAGGCAGTAGTAAGAGAGAAAGCTACTAGGGATGTCTTCAGCTTTTGAAACCCCTTAGCCCACCCCCCAGTGATACACTTCCTCCAACAAGGCCACATCTATTCTAACAATGCCACACCACCTAATAGTGCCACTCCCTAGTGACCAAGCATTCAAATCTATGAGCCTATAGGGTGATTCTTATTCAAGACACCACATTGGAAATTTTAATTTTAAACAGTCTTACTTGGCCTCAGTATTGTGAAGCTATAAATGTTAGTTCAAAGACATTCTAAAAATTCCTGAAAATAAGATATTGTAGAAGAAAAATTATATTTAGCCAATTCTACAACTATGAAAAATTAATGTAGTTGTGAAACAATTTTTCACACTTACTTTATTAGTCAGGGTTCTCTGGAGTAACAGAACACACACACACACACACACACACACATGCACGCACGCGTGAGGGAGAGAGAGAGAGAGAGAGAGAGAGAGAGAGAGAGAGAAAGTACACTTCTCCTTCCACATCCTTTATATAGACTGCCAGGAGAAGGTGTGGTTCAGATTAAAGTTGGATCTTCCAACCTCAAAGATCGAGAGTAGAAGTGGTCTTCCCACTTCAATTGCAATCACTAGGAACTCACTGGGAAGAGAAGGGAGGACAATTTGGTACTTTTCACCAAATTTAATTCTCTTAAGTTTAGACAGAACTCATTTCTCAAGTCCAGTTTCTAAATCCTTAATTTTGTGAATTTCAGTGTGACAGAAGTATGTACAAGGCAAGAATAAGATGAACAATACTAAAAATTGATTTTACTTGTGAACTTGAGATCTAGAAAAGTCTTGAAATGGGTCTCTGAGAAAGTATGCTGGGTATTATCTTGATTAGGTTAATCAAAATTTGAAGATCTGCAGTCTTTTGTTGCACTATTTCTTAGACTGGAATTATCATATATATTATATATATATATATATAATATATATATGAATATGTGTATGAAGCAAGTAAACAAACAAAAACAAGAATATAACAAAAAGAAAACCTTTTTGTTTTTCCTTTCCCACCTCTCCAATACCTCTTCTATCATCCTAGTGGCATTGGGGGCCTCGGTGTGTCACACAGTGTACCCTTCTGTCCAATCAGCTTTACTAGCAAATGGTCATTGCAATGAGCCACTGGTATGGTCAAGGCCTCTTGTTTCTGGCACACCATTATCACTGGATTCTCACTGGAACTCCTCTGGGATATTCTTTGGCCTCCCCAAATCATGCAAAGATGGTTTTTGTTGTTGTTGTTGTTTTGTTATTGTTTTTGTTTGTTTGTTTGCTTGCTTGCTTGTTTTGTTTTCTTTTGATTTTATTTTCTTTTTAGTTTTCTTCGGGGGGCACTGCAGGGATGTGGGGGATGTATGGAGGGATTGGGAGGTGAGTGGAATTAGGAACTAGGGTGCATGATGTAAAATTCCCAAAGAATAAATAAAGAAATTATTTTTTTTTCTAAAAAGAAAAGGACTGGATGAGAAGAGAGGAATATGAAGACAATATTGAAACAAACAAATCCCCCAAAAACAGATGTCAGTATTTGAAACTAAGGATATGTTTCCAACTGTTCTTCAAATTCTAATATTGAGATAAGTATAGTAAATATTGCCTGAAAGGTGGTTATTAAAATATTTTGAAAAAGACAGCTGAGCACAAATATTCATTCATCTTTGCTTGTTGATTGTGGTTGTGATATGTCTCAATCTTTTCATACTAAGACTTCTCTACCATATCACAAGGAACTATGTGTCAAGAGAATCCCTTCCTCTTTCAAGTTGCTTTTGCAAGTGTATTTTATCCTAGCAACAAGAGAAGTAACTAAGATGAAATTCAGCACAGAAAACTAGGGCCATTGTGGTAATAAAAGCTGACCAACTGTTCTGTGGCCGAATGTGGAAGCATTTGCTATTTGGGGGCCAGCATTCCGAAAGCAGTGCTCCTATTTTTGAGGAATTTTAGAAGAAAGCAGTACTGGAAAAAATGTAGACAGTGGGTGGCAGAGTCTTCTAGGCAGGGATCTCAGGCTGTCTAAAAGGGATGAACTGATCTGAGTACCATCATTCATCATTCTGACTCCTGATTGTGGAGTCAGTGTTACCAGCAACCTCAAGCTCCTGTACATGTGCTTTCTGTCATAATATAATCTACCCTGAAGTTGTAAGCTGAAATAAACCTTTCCTTTCTTTTTCTTTTTTTTTCTTTTTTTTGGTTTTTCGAGACAAGGTTTCTCTGTGTAGCTTTGCGCCTTTCCTGGAACTTGCTTTGGAGACCAGGCTGGCCTTGAACTCACAGAGATCTGCCTGCCTCTGCCTCCCCAGTGCTGGGATTAAAAGCGGGAGCCACCACTGCCCGGCAAACCTTTCCTTTCTTAAATTGCCTTTGCCAGGGTGTTTTATCACAGCAACATTAAAAGGAAGATAATTTGATTAAGTTCTCTCATGAAGAACCAACCTGAGCTCAGGAGATGATTCAGTGAATAAAGCACAGGCTGTGACCACACTAAGTTTTGTCTTTGCATCTCTAGAACATGTAAAGCCAAATGTGGTGACATACATTTGTAATCTCAGCATCCCCACAGGGAGATGGGAGGTGGAGACCAGGGGTCACCAGGCAATTTTGAGAAATTCCTGGGTTAGCTCTCCTGGTGTTTGCAATTGCAAGCAACATAGAGATCTTCCTCAAACAAGAGGAAAAGTGAAGACTGACATTGGAGGTGGTCCTTTGCCTACCAGATACACCATGTGGTGTGTTGCTCCATACTCAAAACACATAAATTCACATACAAACACATACATAACAAACATTCTTTGGCAAAATTCAGTATCGTAAAAGAAAACATATTCTAAAGAGGAAATGAGAAAAATCAAAAGATTTTTACTTTCAAATTTTCCATGCAGGGAACTTGGTTCAATTTTGACAATAGATAACCTATAAACACTAGTGAAAGGCTAGTGCCACTCAGAGCTTTGTGGAACTTGGTAGAACTAGTAATGAGTTCTGATTTGAGAGGGGACGCATAGTTACTATGAGGTTAGCATCTAATCTCCATTGTTTGGACAAAAATGAGATGGAAATGATGCTATTCAAGGTGAAAGAGGAGTATGCAAGAGTATGGACTTCCTCAGAACACATGTGCCTATCAGGGCCTATCCCAGGCCCCCACTGGAGTATCAGGGTACCTCTGAGTATCATCCTTCCCAAGGTACAAGTGTGAGATGTTATTGGGAAGTTCTTTAGAACAAGAAGGCCTGTAAGCTCAGGTCCAGTAAACTCAGGTCCAGCTCAAAGTCACAGATGCTGTAAATACAATGACCCCTTTAGAGGTGAGAAAGCACTGGTTGAATCTGGGTGTTCCTAACATACTAACACCCGAGGACTAGGTTAAGAAGCTACATGGGCTGGCAAAACTAGGCTTTCTACTAATATGTTAAGTACAGTATGTGTTATTGTGTCATAGTTATATTCATAACTTGGTGCTCTCTCAAGATTTAAGAGCACTTGTAATAAATAACTGATTTCATTTAACTTTCAAAACAGCTTTATTAAGAACTGAAGATGTTGCTTGATGGTTGAATGTTAGCTTAGCATGTTCTAAACCCTAGGTTTGCTCTGAGGCAACCCAAAAACTGTGTCATATTGACAGCATTACTACCATTTTGTATCATGGGGGAAACACATTTTGAGTTACTTATCTTACCTGAATCCACAGTGGCAGTAGCAGAAGGATATCTAAGACTTAAAACACTTTATCTGGCTCCATGGGCCTTTTATAATTTATAATTTCTTAAATAACTAGTTTTCCAAAGTAATGCAAACCTTTATAACTATTTTTTAAAAGGAAATAAATCAATGGGGAAAATGTTAGAATATTTCTAGTGTTTATAATATGTAGGCTCCAGATAGAATTGGTATAAATCAATATTTATCTATGCCACTTTACCAATGTATACTAATTTAGTGATAAACTGCAGGGCACATTGCAAACAGACGAAAGAAAATGAATCCTTCCAGTCTCCAGAAAGGTAGGGAAGAAGAACAGATGTTGGCCTTGTAACACACTCACTAGAGGAAGCTAGAACCACACTAAAGAGTGAATGATATTCTAGTGTGAGGGCTGATATGAGCAACCACTTCAGAGTCAGAAAAGGGGCTATCTGTGCTAACACACCAAAGCCAAAATAAATCAAGAAATGCCCACAAGCCTCAGACCAGGAATGGCTTAGCTGTGCTGAGTGAATTGGATGGTAATAAGGCAAGGCATACATGGTATGGAGCTGGAACTTTATAAATGAGCTGCGTTAACATTTATTTCTTCTCTCAACTGCTCAGAAAATTCAGGAAATTGTTTTGAGACTATGAACAGAAGGATGTGTATAGAGATAGTTTGAAGCCAAATGAAGACAAAGCAAGTACGTGGAGTTCATAGATGTTGAGGTCTTCAGAGGCTAGATCAACAGCATTTGGAGATGAAATGGATAAGAATGGTGGAGATCTTGGAGTTAACTCAGTGGTAGGGTGTTGCTTACCATGCGTAAGACCCCAGTGCTATAACCTGCACTCTAAAAATGGAGAGAAATGAGGAGATTAGAGTTAAAGTATTTTGTTCTTTTTCTCTATTTAATCTTCAGTGAAGCAGGATTACCTTAAATAATTACAATGTTAACAGTAAGAACACTGAGAGCATCATAAATGGCCACATAACCCATACACTGGTCACACTGATACATCTCTAATCCTTATCTACTTCTAACTCCCCTCTCCTCCAGTTCTGTCTGCCTTTCATCTTACATTCCTACTCATTCCTGTGTCTGTCTTCAAGGGTTGCTTCTATTTCTTATCTTTGCACTTGTGTGTAGTTTCTTTATGTCATCATGTTTCAATTCCTAATGTTAAATGTTCATATAGTCTATTCCATTTTTTATTCCAGTACTTAGAGCATTTATTTATTTACGTAACCATTTATTTTTCTGTTTTATCGAACTTACTCTGTGATGCACAGGTTTAGAAGTAGATATTTCAGTCCCCACGTCTTTTGAGTTCTCTGCCCTTCACCTTAATGTCTAGTGTGATTCCACTATAGCCAGAGAACACTATACGATTGTTTCTGTTAATTTATTGACTTTTGCTATAGGCTCTAGAAGATCTACTGACAACTCTCCCAAGAGCATTTGAAAAAAACATAAGCTTTTTGGAGGTTTTGCGTAGAGAATTCTATGAATATTGATTAGGTCTTTTATTGATGATATTCTGTTCTGTGCTTTTTTCCAATGCCCTGGCCAGTCATTCTATAAATTATTGAAAAGGGGTTATTTATGTCTGTATTTATAGCTGTAGATTTTACAAATTTACCTCCATCATTTTGGTTGCTTTCAGTGTGTGAAATTTGTGCTTCTCTTTTTTTTATTATAAAATAAAGTAAATCTTGTTTAAAGATTTTAAATTTTAAGTGAAAGGATGTAACACCTTGTGATTTTTTTTTTTACATTTCCTTTTTTCTTGTTTGTTGTAAACACCTGTTTAAGATTGGCATTTCTTCTTTTTTTCGTTCTTTTCTTTTTCTTTTTGAGACAGCATCTCTTTATATGGTGCTGTCTGTTCTGTACCTTGCTATGTAGACAAGGCCGCCCTATAACTCAAAGGCATCCACCTGTCTTTTCTTTCCAAGTGTTAAAGTTAAAGGTGTGTGCCAGAGTTGTGTGGCAGGCTTTTCCTGGGGAGATGCGACACACGTGCGTGCGCGCGCGTGCACACACACACACACACACACACACACACACACACACATACACACACACCTGACTACTCACTCCAGCAAGGAGCCTACAACAGACCAAAGTAAGGATATTACCAAAGTCTGATTTGGTAATCCAGTGAGTTTTATTGATGTTACTTACAGAATATGGGTTAGGGGTCACTTATAGGAGCACAAATGATTGAAAGAGAGCAGCAGCACCAAAGTTCAGGCTGGGTGACAGCTCACAAAACCTGGAAACCTAGAGCATGCAACACAGCCTACAGGCAGCTCAATTCATTGGAAAGTGTCCTTTTCAGGTTGCTTACCTGATCTGAAACTCTTCCATACAGTTTGGCTGGTTCCTACAATTTTTGGCTGGCTAGTCTCTGAGAGTCTTCTCTACAGTTGGGCTTGTCTCTACAGCTGGGATTGTCTGAGAGTAACTCACCACAGTCTTTACTGTTTTCTCTCAGAAAGGGGTCAAATAACTCTCGTCAGTTTCAGGGACTTCCTGGAGCTATGTTGACTTGTTTACTTTCCGTCTTAAGGAGCATTCCTGCCAGATAAAAAGTTTCAGTTTTGGAGGAAACTACTACACAAGAGCCATCATACCAGATACAGTTTCTTTTTGATAGATTTCTCTCTTTTGAATACAATCCCTCTCTTCATGTAACAATTGAAGTCAACTTTATTATATTAATATAGTCACTACATTTCTTTGATTAACAATTACTATTTATATATTTCTTTGTCATTATATTTTAAGAGAAGTTGTTGTATACCAATAGAGTTATTTTATAACATAACCTCAGACAAGTTTCATGTCTTTTGGAAAGATGAATGAAAAATGTACTAAACATAGAGACATTCTACTGAGTCCAGAAGAGGCCACCCAAGCCATTGATGATGACAGAAGCAGGTGGGACGAATTGATGTCTATAATGTTTAAAAATGTGTGACTGTTTGGCTTGGTATTACATCTACAGTTATTCCATTTTCTCTGAAATTATGCAAATTGCAAGTCTATGTATTGTTGAGGTGTCAATTTTCATAAAATTATTCTACAAATTAAAAGCCATGGTATTGCAACACAAAATCTTACTTTAGTCATTGACATGGGGAAATTTAATATTCATCCAAAATGCAAAGAATCTAGACTTTGCAAAGTAGTTACCAAAAACAAGTTTGAGAACTCACACTGCCCTACTTCCATACTGACTGAAGAATCTGGGTAAAGAACAGAATATACTACTGACGAAGACTAAGTATAGGTACTAATGGAATGGAATGGAGAGTTCAAGATCATACAATGCATCTCACTTATATTTTTAAATGTGTATATGACATTTGGTTTTCAAGACCATTAACAAACCAGTATAATAAAAATAGGAATGCTTTCAACAAATTGTGATAGAAATAAGCTAATTTCACTGTGAAAAAGCAATAAATCATTTATACAAAAATTAAGCTTAGATGGCTCCAAAACAAAGTAAAAAAAATCTTTAGGCACTCTGTGGGGAGCAGAGGATGCCTTGAATGTGTGAAGTCTTGATAGAATGTGTACTATTGACATGTACAGGCCATATCAAGGACTCCGATGCCTCAGCCCCTTGGAAATGACAAAGCCTTATCTAGATGAGGCTCAAAAGGATGGCAAAGGCTTCTTTGGGGATCCAAGTGTAAGTATTGATGTGTGTGCAAAAATATGCCAAGGCAACATTCTCCCCTCATCTGGATATTTAAAGCCAGAAGATTGTGTACAAAGACTGCTCAAATTGACATTAGATAAACCTGCCTCCTTGATCAAGTAGCATACCATAAAGCCTGCCTCCTTAATTATCTGCATATAACCACCTCACCCCTATTTAAGATGCATGCAATAACCCCTACCCCATGGTAAATTCTGTGTAATAAACACACTGAGCTTCCTCTGTGCTGTGGTTTCTCCATCAGAGAGAGAAGTCCACCTCATCCCATATTTTTTTTGTGTGTGTGTGTGTATGTGTGTCCATGTCTTTTCTTGATTACCTCACCACCCCAGTCAAGTCCATCCCTAAAGGTGTGCTGGATACGGCAGCTCTTAAGTTAAAAAAAAAACAAAGACCCATTTCACGAGATGTCCTGACAGCAAGAGGTAGATACATGTTAGTTAAATATAAACATAAATAAAAAGTGTTGATATCAAAATCATCAATACTTGCTCACAAAGATCTACTGTTAAGGAAGTTGAAAAGAGCCAGGTATAGTGGCACACACCTTGAATCCCAGAACTTGGGAGGCAGAGGCAGGCAGTTTTCTGTGAGTTTGAATCCAGCCTAGTCTACAGAGTGAGTTCCACGTTAGCCAAGGCTATTACACAGAGAAACCCTGTCTCAGAAAAAAAAAAAGTTGAAAAGGAAAACCACAATCTGATAAGTGTAGGATACATAAAACTACTACAAATATGTATTGCTATAAATAATTTAAATTACTATAATAAGACTATGAACAAATATAAAAAGAATAAATACATGTGAGAGACCAGTTAACCCAAGAAAATCATTCAATACTATTAATCTTTTGACAAACGCAAACTGAAATCTTGAGATACTATTGCTTAAACACTGAATTGCATGCAGTTGAAGAGTGTGTGTCTGTGTAAGGAAGGAACATTTTTTGAAAAACTGACAGCTATGCACGTAATTAAATCATATATAATCTATAGATATGTAGCCAAACTTAGACACTTACTCTGGAGAAATAATACATATTATCCACTCACACCTTTTAAACCAATACCGACAGCACCTGTCTTCCTTTAGCTCAGACACCAGTAACAGCTGGTCCATTCATCATATGTAAACCTTTATACATTTGTGGCTTCTAGTCAGAAAAGAAATATGCATGTCAGTAGTGATTGTACTTCTAAAACTCAAGGAATAGTTTTCTACTAACAAATCACATGGAAGATAGAGGCTAATCCAGTGAGGAATACTGTTGCCATCTTCATTTTTAACCCATGACAACTATGGCAGAACTAATAAATTGGTGCTGTTTAATCTCCTTAATTAGGGTTGGAGAGATGGCTTAGCCATTAAAAATGCTTGCTAACTCTTCCACAGAATCTGAGTTCAGTTCCCAGCCCCCACCCATGTCAGATGGCTCACAATCACCTCCAACTCCGCTAAAGGGGGATCTGATGTCCTCTTCTGGGTTTTTTTTGGCTCACAATCACCTCCAACTCTGCTAAAGGGGGATCTGATGTCCTCTTCTGGGTTTTTTTTTGGGGGGGGCAACCCCCACACATTGTGTGTACACACACAAGCATATACATGCACATAAAAAGTAATAAAAGTAAATCTTTACAGTCACCAAGTTGGTAGCAACCAATTTATTTTCTTTTTCTCTTTTTCGAGACAGGGTTTCTCTATGTCACTTTGGCGCCTTTCCTGGAACTCACTCTGTAACCCAGGCTGGCCTGGAACTCACAGAGATCCGCCTGCCTCTGCTTCCTGAGTGCTGAGATTAAAGGCATGCACTACCACCGCCCAGCTTGTAGCAACCAGTTTCAACAGCAATGATAATAATGCATTCATTTTTAATTGTAAACTTGTGCATTTCCAGAAATTCCTATTATTATTCTTCATCCTTAGTGGTTTCAATACCTTCTTTCGAGCTAAAACTCACATCTTGCCTTTATTCCCTGTATGATATTTCTCATACTTATTTTCCGTGGAGATTTAAAGTCTTGTTTAATCTCCCACTTTTCACAAAAATGTTTTTTCCTCTTTTATTAAACCCTCTAATTCCCCAGGTTCTCATCCATCAGAGAGCTTGTCACAGAGGATGATGTTCAATATTCCTACCTGTCTCCCTTGTTTCCGGACAGCATGAGACAGAGATTGTGTCTCATTCATTATCTTTACCCTTTGATCATTCATAATTCCTGACATCATGTGGAATTTCTTAAATGAGTGAAATAAAGTTATTATCAAGTATAATTTAACTTTGTTTAGACAATTAATATTTCATAAATTTTGTACATAATTTGTTATTGCTAAAATTAATCAGTTGATATGGTCCAACATAAAATAATGGGAAACTATTCATAGTGCACATACATCTCCTGTTCTAACTACCTGGGCATCTGGACAGACATTTATCTTCCTATCATCCAAATCTCAGTTGCGATTGCTTTCCGTTAACATGATTAATTTAGTACTTAAGATCTCTTGAAAGTTATTCTAGCCATTTCAAAATCTCTAAAATTATCAGTATGCATCTAGAATAGATGAATGATAATTTTGCTTTTGAAGACCTGTATTTTCCAAATTTGTTTACATAAAGAATGACCCAGCATATTACAAGATAAAACCGAAAGGAAGGTACATTTTAGGTGAGCATCATACTGAAGAGAGTGGCTGTCAGTTGTTCTGGATAATTGTTACTAGAGCAATGTTCTCTAATACCACATTGAAACAGGCACGTCATTGGAATCACTGCTCCGTCAATATGCTTCTTTCTTTAAAATGACTTTTGAATTTAGTTTAGATGTCGGAGTGAAGAGTTGGTAATGTAAAATTAAATTTCTATTACAAGCCTAAGTTGCAGTCATATTTGTCTGGTAAGTTTTATAAAATGGTATTAATTATATCAGAAGTTGTTTCTGTAACTATTCTGGAATATATATCTGGATATGTCAGAGCTTCAGTAGGTTTTATGAATCTTATCTATATTAATGTTAAATTTTTCTTTATATCTGCAAGTTTCAGATGGAATTAATTCATAAAATGTCCAGCTGGCAAAATGGTAAAAATGTTAGGAAGTATGTACTTAATCTTGTGTTCTAGAATAGATAGCCTTAAGGGTATTTGGTGGACTTATATAATATATTAATATAAATAAAGTGTTGTGAAAAGTTAATTTTATAATGATTTTAAACATAATAAATAGCTCACATTTATTTCTTATCCATATTAAAATATTGAGTGTTTTTTTAGGTTTTATGTGCTCTTTATTTTCTTTAATCGTCAATGAAATAACTAATAATGAAATCTTATCCTAAAATATGAAGTATCTTCTCCACACACATTGACAAGTAATGTGTCTTTACAATGACTTTCAGAGCTAAAGATGATCATTCGAAAATGAAATTTTTGTGACTGTGGTAAAATTTCATGGATGCTTTTGACCTCAATTTAGGGATTTATGCTCCCGGGCACCGTAAGTCATTACCCTGATGCCTTTCAGAAGACTGCACTGGATTTGCTGCCTTTATGGGCCATGTGAAATAAATGCTTCCTTTAAAATGCAATGTGTGTGCATGTGCATGTGTGGTTGTGTGTGTGTGTGTGTGTGTGTGTGTGTGTGTGTGTGTGTGTGAGAGAGAGAGAGAGAGAGAGAGAGAGAGAGAGAGAGAGAGAGAGAGAGAG